>BQNB010061038.1:0-36674 GCA_026074375.1 Tanacetum coccineum | reverse complement strand
CCGGAAAGCACTTTTGTTTACAGCGAAGTCTTTAAGTTAGACTTGTCTTCAGCTTCTCTTCACATTTTATCATCGTCCAATTCAACCACTTCCTTCTCTTCCTCATTAGCATGTCCATCGTGATACTTTTTCAACCTTTGTCCATTGACTTTAAAACTGATTCCATTTTTATCGATATGGAACTTTATCGATAATTTCCACAGTTCCATATCGATGTACAATTTTCACCACATTCGGGCCGTACCACTTCGATTTAAGCTTTCCTGGATGCATCTTAAATCTAGAGTTAAATAATAACACCTTACCTCCTGCTTTGAAATTTTTATCCCCTCGAAGCCTAGAGTCATGCCATCTCTTAGTTCGTTCTTTGTAGATCCGGTTGTTTTCATATGCTTCATCTCTTAACTCTATTAATTCATTAAGTTCCATGAAACGGTTATTTACAGCAGTTGTGAGATCCATATTACATTGTTTTAATGCCCAATATGCTTTATGTTCGATCTCTACAGGTAGGTGACAAGCTTTTACATAAACCAATCTAAAAGGGGTGCATCTAGTGGGCGTTTTGTAGGCAGTTTTGAATGCTCATAATGCATCATCAAGATTTTCTGACAAATTCTTTGGGTTATACCCAACTGATCTTTCCAGAATACGTTTTATAGCTCTATTGGTCACTTCAGTCTGTCCGTTGGTTTGAGGGTGATATGCCGTAGATAATTTATGAGTCACTCCGTATTTTTGCAAGGCTTATTCTAATTGAGAGTAACAAAAATGTGTCCCCCGATCACTAATCAAAGCTTTAGGAACCGAATCTTGCAAATAGCCTTCTTAAAAACCTAATTACAATGCGATCATCATTTGTAGGAAGAGCTTGAGCTTTGACCCATCTTGAGACATAATCTATTGCTACTAATATATATTTATTCCCCTTTGAGTTCGGAAAGGGCCCCATAAAGTCTAGCCCCATATGTCAAATACATCACATACCTGAATGTTGTTTTGTGGCATCTCATTTCTTGATGATATGTTTCCTGATCTCTGACATGCATCGCACCTCATCACATAATCTTTAGCATCTTTAAAGATGCTAGGCCAATAGAATCCAGATTCATAGACTTTCCTTCCAGTAATTGACGCACTATGATGTCCCACAATTGGTTTAGAATGACAATGTGCCAAGATTTCAAGGATTTCGCTCCCAGCAACACATCTTCTCATTAAATTATCTGGGCATAGCTTGAATGCATACGGTTCGTCTCAAAAATAATACTTAACTTGAGAGAAAAATCATCTTCTTTTTCAGGTGTCCAATTTGGAGGTACAATCTTTCCAACAATATAGTTAACATAATCAGCATACCATGGTTCATCGTTATTGAGTTCGGCTTTCAATATCATAAGATGCTCGTCGGGAAATTCATCAGTTATTTCCTCCTCCATGAAGGTTCCCAAATATGGGTTCTCAAGTCTTGATAAATGATCTGCAGCTAAATTCTCTGCCCCTTTTTTTATCCTTAATCTCAATGTCAAATCCTTAAAGAAGTAGAACCCACCTAATAAGTCTTGGTTTCACGTCCTCTTTGTTGAATGAATACTTCAAGGCATAATGATCAGTGTAGACTACAGTTTTTGATACGATAAGATATTGATGAAACTTGTCAAAAGAAAAAAAAACTGCGAGAAGTTTTTTTTCGGTGGTGGTATAATGCTCTTGGGCATTATTCAAAGTTTTGCTGGCATAATAAATCGGATTGAATTTTCCATCTATTCGTTGCCCTAAAACAGCTCCAACAGCGAAATCACTAGCGTCACACATTAATTCAAATGGCACATTCCAATCGGGAGATACGACGATAGGCGCGGTTGTTAGTTTTTCTTTCAAAATGTTAAATGCCTTTTTGCAATCATCAGAAAAATCAAACTTCGCGTCTTTTATCAGAAGCTGGGTCATTGGTTTAGAGATCATGGAGAAGTCTTTTATGAACCTTCGGTAAAATCCAGCATGCCCCAGAAAACTTCTAACTCCTTCTACGTTGGTTGGGTATGATAATTTAGCTATGACATCGATTTTGGCTCTATCTACCTCGATTCCTACTCCATAAATTTTATGTCCTAAAACTATCCCTTCTTTTACCATAAAATGGCATTTTTCTCAATTCAACACAAGGTTAGTTTCTTCACATCTAGCAAGCATTCTATCTAAGTTAGCTAGACAGCAATCAAAAGAGTTTCCAAACACTGAGAAGTCATCCATGAAAACTTCCATAAAGTCTTCCACCATGTCGTGGAAGATTGCCGTCATGCATCTTTGAAAAGTGGCAGGAGCATTACATAATCCAAACGGAATTTATCGGTAAGCGAAAGTCCCATAAGGACAGGTGAAGGTAGTCTTTTCTTGATCCTCCAGAGCCATTGGTATTTGGAAGAATCCTGAAAATCCATCAAGAAAATAGTAGTATTCATTCCCATATAAACGCTCTAACATTTGGTCAATGAAAGGAAGAGGAAAATAGTCTTTTCGAGTTGCATCATTAAGTTTACGGTAATCTATGCACACCCTCCATCCAGTAACTGTGCGGGAAGGGATTAATTCATTATTATCATTCAAAACTACAGTCATCCCTCCCTTTTTGGGCATAATGTGAATAAGGCTAACCCATGAACTGTCTGAAATTTGATAAATTAACCCGGAATCAAGTAGCTTCACAATTTTGTTTTTCACAACATCTTGGACTTTAGGGTTTAGACGCCTTTGGGGTTGGATGACTGGTTTTTAGTCATCTTCCATTAGAATCTTGTGTGTACAGTATGACGGACTGATTCCCTTAATGTCTGACATTTTCTAAGCAATTACTCCTTTTCGTCTCTCCAATACTTGTAGAAGTGAAATTTTCTCTTTTTTAGACAATTCGGATGAGATAATAATGGGAAAGGATTTGTCTCCCTGAAGGTATGCATATTCTAAGTGTTGAGGCAATTTATTTACAAATCTATTTTTGTAGAATAGCTTTACTTTGCATCATGTCTTACTTTTTAGGAATTGAATCTAGACTCCGTCCATATCATTTTAACTACCCTGAAAGAAGCCTGACAATGGAAGAGATGTTAAACAAGTTCATTAACGAAGGAAAACGAGAACACGAGGAGATAAGGGTGTTCATTTATGACTTCTAAACTACCAACGAGCTCTTGTTTAAAGAAAGGAATATTTCACTAATTAAGCTCAGATTTGGGGTACAAGAGTTATTAAAAGTAATTAATAACGTTTCGATGATAGATTGCGATGTTAAGGGAGTAACTACTAGAGGTGGAAAAAATACGACTCAAGATGTTCATGATAACAACATCAATGTGCTACCAAAAGAACCTCTAGTAGTAGAACTCGAAAAGCCAATCGGACCAAACGATGTCCTCACTAATGATCAACCTCAGATGACTAGCGAACCTGTTGTTCAACCATCAAGTGATGTACGAACACCACCAGTTCCTTTCCCCAGAAGATTAAGAAAAGAAAAAGAAGATGCTCAACAGAAGAAGTTTTTGGAAAACTTGAAGCAACTCCACATCAACTTACCTTTCATCGAAGCATTAGCTTAAATGCTGAAGTATGTCAAATTTCTGAAAAGTTTGCTAACTAATAAGGCCAGACTGGAAGAAGCTTGCAAAGTCATTATAAATGAAAGATGCTCTGCCGTATTATTAAACAAGCTTCCATCAAAGGAAAAAGACCTAGAGAGTTTTACTATTCCTTGCGACATTGGCCAATTACACATTGATAATGCATTGGCAGATCTAGGAGCTAGCATAAGCCTAATGCCATACACGATGTACAAGAAACATGGTTTAGGAGAACCAAAGGCTACTAGAATGAGTTTGGAACTTGCAGATAGGTCGATCCAATAACCGAGAGGAATAATAAAAAACGTACTCATTAAAGTGGATAAATTCGTCCTTCCCATTGATTTCATCATCCTAGATATGCCCGAAGATTCAAGAGTTCCTATAATTTTAGGAAGACCATTTTTGGCAACCGCTCAATCTATGATTGACGTATTCAATAAGAAAATAAAACTAAGAGTGGGGGATGATGAAGTGGTCTTTGACGTAGACCAATCAATTAAAAGACCAACCACTGAAGACGATGAATGTTATGGGATTGATGATTTGGACGACATGATCAACGAAGAAGCTCAAGAATTGCTAGAAAATTAAGACCTGATTTATTTTTATCAAGGGGACTAGAAAAATCAATTGATCAATCAGACCTAAAATGCTGTAAATCTGCCAGCAACGATGGAAACAATGAGTCTGATCCAGAAAACTCGATACGGCGTATCGACTCAGCTAATACGCCGTATCCAGTTGCGCAGGGAACTACAAAACGTGATGATATTAAAAGCGAACACCTTTATTCGGCCAGTGCTAACGAAATCGATGAGAAGAAACCAGAGCTGAAGAATTTGTCTCAACACTTAGAGTACGCATACCTTCATGGAGTCAAATCCTTTCCCATTATTATCTCATCTGAATTATCCGAAAAAGAGAAAATTTCACTTCTACATGTATTGGAGAAACGAAAAGGAGCAATTGCTTGGAAAATGTCAGACATTAAGGGAATCAGTCCGTCATACTGTACACACAAGATTCTAATAGAAGATGACTACAAACCAGTCATCCAACCCCAAAGGCGTCTAAACCCTAAAGTCCAAGATGTTGTGAAAAATGAAATTGTGAAGCTACTTGATTCCGAGCTAATTTATCCAATTTCAGATAGTTCATGGGTCAGCCCTATTCATGTTGTACCCAAAAAGGGAGGGATGACTGTAGTTTTGAATGATAATAATGAATTAATCCCTTCCCGCACAGTTACTGGATGGAGGGTGTGCATCGATTACTGTAAACCTAATGATGCAACTCAAAAAGACCATTTTCCTCTTCCTTTCATTGACCAAATGTTAGAACGTTTATGTGGGAATGAATACTACTATTTTCTTGATGGATTTTCAGGATTCTTCCAAATACCAATCGCTCCAGAGGATCAAGAAAATACTACCTTCACCTGTCCTTATGGGACTTTCGCTTACCGATGAATGCCGTTTGGATTATGTAATGCTCCCGCAACTTTTCAAAGATGCATGACGGCAATCTTCCACGACATGGTGGAAGACTTTATGGAAGTTTTCATGGATGACTTCTCGGTGTTTGGTAACTCTTTTGATTGCTGTTTGGCTAACTTAGATAGAATGCTTGCTAGATGTAAAGAAACCAACCTTGTGCTAAATTGAGAAAAATGCCATTTTATGGTAAAAGAAGGGATAGTTTTAAGACATAAAATTTCTGGAGCAGGAATCAAAGTTGATAGAGCCAAAATCGATGCGATAGCTAAATTACCATACCCAACTAACGCAAAAGGAGTTAGAAGTTTTCTAGGGCATGCTGGATTTTACCGAAGATTCATAAAAGTCTTCTTCATGATCTCTAAACCAATGACCCAGCTTTTGATGAAAGACGCAAAGTTTGATTTTTCTGATGATTGCAAAAAGGCATTTAACATTTTGAAAGAAAAACTGACCACCGCACCTATCATAATATCTCCCGATTAGAACGTGCCCTTTGAATTGATTTGTGATGCTAGTGACTTTGCTGTTGGAGCTGTTTTAGGGCAACAAATTAATGGAAAATTCAAACCAGTTTATTATCCCAACAAAACTTTGAATAATGCTCAAGAGCATTACATCACCACCGAAACATAACTTCTCGCAGTTATTTTTTCTTTTGATAACTTTTGTCAATATTGTATCTTATCAAAAACTATAGTCTCCAATGATCATTTTGCCTTGAAGTATTTGTTCAACAAAGAGGACGCAAAACCAAGACTTATTAGGTGGGTTCTACTTCTCCAAGGATTTGACATTGAGATTAAGGATAAAACAGGGGCAAATAATTTAGCAGCAGATCATTTGTCAAGACTTGAGAACCCAGATTTGGGAACCTTCACGGAAGAGGAAATAACTGATGAATTTCCCAATGAGCATCTTATGATATTGAAAGCCGAACTCAATAACGATGAACCATGGTATGCTGATTATGTTAACTATATTGTTGGAAAGATTGTACCTCCAAATTGGACACCTAAAAAAAGAAGAAGATTTTTCTCTCAAGTTAAGCATTATTTTTTGGACGAACCGTATACATTCAAGCTGTGCCAGGACAATATAATGAGAAGATGTGTTGCTGGGAACGAAATCCTTGAAATCTTAGCACATTGTCATTCTGGACCAACTGGGGGACATCATAGTATGTCGATTACTAGAAGGAAAGTCTATGAATCTGGATTCTATTGGCCTAACATCTTTAAAGATGCTAAAGATTATGTGATGAGGTGTGATGCATGTCAGAGATCAGGAAACATATCATCAAGAAGTGAGATGCCACAAAACAACATTCAGGTATGTGATGTATTTGACATATGGGGGCTGGACTTTATGGGGCCCTTTCCGAACTCAAAGGGGAATAAATATATATTAGTAGCAGTAGATTACGTCTCAAAATGGGTCAAAGCTCAAGCTCTTCCTACAAACGATGCTCGCGTTGTAATTAGGTTTTTAAGAAGGCTATTTGCAAGATTCGGAGTTCCTAAATCTTTGATTAGTGATCGGGGGACGCATTTTTGTAACTCTCAATTAGAAAAAGCCTTGCAAAAATACGGAGTGACTCATAAATTATCTACTGCATATCACCCTCAAACCAACGGACAAACTGAAGTGACCAATAGAGCTATAAAACGTATTCTGGAAAGATCAGTTGGGTATAACCCAAAGAATTGGTCAGAAAAGCTTAATGACGCATTATGGGCATTCAGAACTGCCTACAAAACGCCTACTGGATGCACCCATTTTAGATTAGTTTATGGAAAAGCTTGTCACCTACCTGTGGAGATCGAACATAAAGCATATTGGGCATTAAAACAATGTAATATGGATCTCACAGCTGCTGCAAAAAACCGTTTCATGGAACTTAATGAATTAATGGAGTTAAGAGATGAAGCATATGAAAACAACCGAATCTACAAAGAACGAACTAAGAAATGGCATGACTCTAGGCTTCGAGGGGATAAAGATTTCAAAGCAGGAGATAAGGTATTATTGTTTAACTCAAGATTTAAGATGCATCCAGGAAAGCTTAAATCAAAGTGGTACGACCCGAATGTGGTAAAAACTGTGCATCGATATGGAACCATAGAAATTATCGATAAAAATGGAATCAGTTTTAAAGTCAATGGACAACAGTTGAAAAAGTATCATGATGGACTTATTAATGAGGAAGAGAAGGAAATGGTTGAATTGGGTGATGATACAACATGAAGAGAAACTGAAGAAAAGTCTAACTTAAAGACTTAACTGTAAACAAAAGTGCTTCCCAGGAGACAACCCGAATTGTTATTTAATTTTATCGAGTCTGTCTTCCCAGACATCAATACGACGTATCCGCTCCATACCATACAGCGTATTGATTGTCTGGACGTTATCAGTCTTTATTTTTTTATTGCAATTTAAAAACATTATTGTCAGATCTGGAATACGGCTTATTCACTAACCTGATACGCCGTATCCACTAAGACTGACTCGTAGCGACGCCAAAAACTTGTTGCAGTTGTCGTAAGGGACTTCTATAAGAAGTTTTACAACTCCCTAGGCAGAGTACCTAACCGTTGTAGTAGTAGTATAGGCAAGACTCAGGGGTTGTTATCGTTCTCTAGGGGAATAGGTTGGGAAGGCTTAATCACGGTCTAACATAATTCTAGAGGTTGAGAGAAGATTATTTTTGTATTTTTATATTTATAAGAAAGCAGTAAAATCATATGTTTGAGAGGTTGGTTTGGTTTTAGCTATTAAACTAAATAATAAACTACGCTAGTGGTGATAACAATATAATAAAAAGATTGTATTCATTTAATCATGTATTACTCCCTAGATTGCTTCTCCTAGTGTTGTTGCTTCATCACACTTGTGATGATCTATGTAATTATTTCCTAAGTCATGAAAAAATTACACAAACCCGCCGTTTATTTAATATTCTGTTGAGGCAAAACACAAAGTAAGGTAGTATGAAGACTATTACCCGGGCCCCAAGAGTATATTAAATGCATTTGAAATATATTAAAAGTGGATCAACCATATAAGGGGCAAGGTATTATGAAGACTGTCACTTGATGGTATCCTTTCTACACAATCATGTTTCCCTAGACTTATCAACAGCAATACAGACAAAAGCTGGTTTTCTAAAGCCTAACATGCATATTCATCACAAGAAGCAACACCACTAAGATCTACATTCTAGGTTTCATATAATCATAAATGAATACAATAAGGGGTTTAGCCAAGCATGTTAAAGATAAAGCAAGAACAATAAAGAATCAAACAACAAGACATATTGAATGATTAAGATAGTCTTACTTGATTAAAACATGAATTGAATGAGGTACAATAGGGTTTTGAGGCCCTAAAATCGTCTTAATAAGGTGCCAAATAAACTAGGGTTCGTCTCCCTTTTTACTCAAAAGTTACACACACAAAACCTTAATTTCGGGTCTATATTTATAAGAATATCGCTGTGATGGCGTTACTTTTTAATGGTGACGCCATCTCTAGGCTCTAAGACTTTAAATCTTGAAGAGTCTTGGTGTTGGTTCGTAATCTTGTCCGTTTCTTCTCCAAATGAGCCCAAGTCACGTGTATTTCCTCCAAATGCTTTCCAAATGCTAAATACCTAAAAAGGAACGATTACGTACCTATTTTAGGCATAAATGCACGATTTAGGAGGTTAAATGACCCCGAAAAAGTGTATAAAATGACACCTAATCACACTTCTAAAAGTTTTAACAGTTTGCTTAAACTAATTTTTTATTAGATTAAAAAAGGCACAAACACAATCAAACACTTTATCTTTAGTTCTTAACAAGTAAACCCAAATAGCCTTGGTAAAGTCATTGTTGCGGTTGTCGTAAGGAGCTTCTACAAGAAGTTTTACAACTCCCTAGGTAGTGTACCTAACCGTTGTAGTGTAGTATAGGCAAGACTCGGGGGTTGTTATCGTTCTCTAGGAGAATAGGTTGGGAAGGCTTGATAAAGGTCTAACAAAATTCTAAGGGTTGAGAGAAAATTCTTTTTATATTTTTATATTTATAGGAAAGCAGGTAAAATCATATATTGGAGAGGTTTGGTTGGTTTTAGCTATTAAACTAAATATAAACTACGCTACTAGTGATAACAATATAATAAAAGACTGTGTTTATTTAATCATGTATTACTCCCTAGATTGCTTCTCCTAGTGTTGTTGCTTTGTCACACTTGTGATGATCTATGTAATTATTTCCTAAGTCATAAACAATTTACACGAACCCGTTATCTATTTAATATTCCGTTAAGGCAACGCACAAGTAAGGTAGTATGAAGACTATTACAAGGCCCCTAAGAGTATATTAAATGCATTTGAAATATATTAAGAGTGGATCAACCATATAAGGGGCAAGGTAGTATGAAGACTGTTACCTGATGGTATCCTTTCTACACAATCATGTTTTTCTAGACATATCAACAGCGATACAGACAAAAGCTGGTTTTCTAAGACCTAACATGCATATTCATCACAAGAAGCAACACCACTAAGATCTACATCCTAGGTTTCATACAATCATAAATAAACACAATAGAAGGTTTAGCCAAGCATGTTAAAGATAAAGTAAGAACAGATAAGAATCACACAACAAGACATATTGAATGATTAAGATAGTCTTACTTGATTAAAACATGAATTGAAGGAAGTACAATAGGGTTTTGAGGCCCTAAAATCGTCCCTAACAGCTGCTAAACGAACTAGGGTTCGTCCCTTTCTTTTACTCTAAAGTTACACACCTAAAACCCTAAAAACGGATTTGTATTTATAGGAAAATCGCTGTGACGGCGTCGCGTGTTAATCGTGACGCCGTCATGAATAGAATATTCAAGATAATGAGCTGGGTCGTACAATCTGACGCCATATGGAGATCTTGAGACGTCGTCTTGAGATAGGTTATGACTAGGTGTGGCAATTTCTGACCTGACACAAAACCCGACCTGAAACCGACATGAAAATTAACAGGTTCAGGTTGAGTCTAAATAGATTTTAGGTCTGTTTTGGGTCAACCTATCTAACCCGTTTATTAAACAGGTCAGGTTCGATTAGGAATAAATTAACCAAGTCGACCCACCAACCCGTTTAAGATTTTTTCTTTAAATTAAAAATTATATATATTTTATTATATGGGTTAGATGGGTTAAACGGGTCGACCCACATACCTGTTTAACACGTGTAATGTGTCAACTTTTGTATATAAAACGGGTTAAATGAGTCAACCCGAAACCCGTTAACCTATTCAACCCGTGTAACCTATTTAACCCGCCAACCCAAGTATATATACGGGTTAAATAGGTCAGGTTCGGGTTATGTTTAAACATGTTAGGGTTGAAATAGCTGACCCGATTATTTAAATGGGTCAGGTTCGAGTTAGGATTTTTTGACCCGACAACCAGTTAACCCGAACCTGACCCGAATTGCCACCCCTAGTTGTGACGGCGTCACGTGTAATATGTGACGCCGTCTCCAGCTTCTGAGTAGAAATTCTTGAGAGATGTTGGTGTAGGTTCGTAGTCTTGTCTGTTTCTTCTCTAAATGAGCCCAAGTCACGTGTATTTCTTCCAAATGCCTTCCAAATTCAAAATACCTGAAAAGGAACGATTAAGTACCTATTTTGGGCATAAACACACGATTTAAAGGGTTAAACACACGATTAAGTACCCCTACACTTGGGATTTGCTTGTCCTCAAGCAAATGGGATTTTCTACCTAGATAATAGCAATATGAGGGTCATTTTACCTACTCTTTAAAAGTATTTTACAACACAGCCTTCTAGACCTCGTAATTAAAAGTACGGAAAGTAAATACTAGCACCTCACATAAGTGTTTGAGATTCTCTCTTTCACTCGGGTGTATAATAAATTATAACAAAAGGGGGAAACAGAAAATCAACACTCATTACCTGTTAGCATATAAATTACCATAGGCTTGGTAAAGGATCAAACCTCCACCGCTAGGCGCAAGCATTATTCATTACTATCTAAGAGGTCTTTTTAAAGGGTTGTAGGGTGTAGGTGTAAGATAACATATAATGGAAACGGAAACGGATGAGATACATTTGGGTGGCTTTGGGTGAATTTGGAGTGGAAGGGTTAGCTAATTATTTACACGAATACACGCTGGTTTGGTTGCTAAGCCAAGACTCGAACGAAGATATACAAACTCTACACAACTCTACATCAATCTCTTTATTTTTCTTTTCTATTTTTTTAATAACATAATACATCACAACATGGGGTTTATAACACGTACCCCTACACTTGAGCTTTTACATGCTCGATATTTATCATCTAACTAATGACCTAATTTGAGATGGATCAAAATAACATGAAGATCATCTAACAAACATATGGGGGTATTGACTTAACTTTTCTTCCCCATTCTTCCACGAAATAAATACTACCATGAATCCCAATCGTCCCAAAACAGTATTTACAAGGATAAGGACTTAGCAATCGTGTACTCAATAATTAACTTGGGTTAACACAATAATGTACTAAAAGAAAGTACATATAAGGTAGGCTAAGGCAATTTGGGTGTAACGATTGGTGTAAGGTTGAACAATGTTCTTCATTAATTGTTCGGCTTAACCAGAAAATTATGAGAACTGTGAAAAAGGATAGGCTCGGAGGGTTGTACTAGGGGTATCCTGCACTAAAGGTGAGTGCATGGCAAGGGTGTGGGATATTTATATGATCGGTGTGACTATCATAACAATTACAGGTTTAAAACATGGGTTAATCCTAATGCCTCTTATCAAGCAAATCCTAATACTTATTAATGCGGTCTCGGGATGCATCACAAAAATAAGTTCTAGAATTTAATATACTACATGTACACTCTCATAATCCTAAAGTAACCAATACCAATGTTCCAGAAAAGGCTACAAAACCACGCATACACATCCGTAACGACGAAATAGACACACATGATTGCTTACTCCTTAACTCGAACAAGCTAAACGTATAACATCTAAGGACGAACCTCACATTTTGGGGGTGGAATTTGAGGGTTTTTGTGCTAGTAATATAAATTTCTATCCATGAGACGCTCTTAATACTCGGTTTTTGTCGGTATGTGTCATAAAAAAATTTAAATTTTTGTCAAAATTACCTATTATGCTATGTTTCGATATATTACCCATCGTTTTAAGGATAAAGCAAATGGCAAATAAAAGAATAGTTTCTAAGGCTTATTTTCCCCCACACTTAAGTTGAACATTGTCCCCAATGTTCTATAAAAACGAATAAAGGGAAATGAAAACAAGGAAAAGAAACTAGTACTCCCCTGGTTTGCTCAATAATGAAGAAGAAACATGCGATAACTAGTTAAATCGTCCTCCAAGAACCGTCTAATGAAACTTCCTAAGAGCTTCCAAGCTTCTTCTGATCAAATATAACCTGTAATCAAAGACAAAGACAACTATACCAAGAATAAAATGTGCGATATACAAATATACAATATGAATTTAGGGTTTGACTCGATAAAGCAGTAAAGATAGGATGAGAGAATTGTTAAACTTATCGGTTTTGCCGGTTTATAACAGAAGATTTCATATTTTAAATGTTATGCAAGTTTTATTTTCAAAAACAATTAAAAACTTTAAGTTTTCTGGACCTAGACGTTTGACGCCGTCAGGAAAATCCTGACCCCGTCACAGGTGTCGTGGTGACGGCGTCGCGGGTAAATCGTGATGCTGTCTCCACGTTCTGTGAAAACAAAATTTTTGTTTTTGATGAAATTTTTGTTTTTGATTAAATGTGTCGTTTTTGTTTTTGGGTAAGTTGGGATTAAATGTGTCGCTTTTGTTTTTGGGTAAGTTGGGATTAACTGAGCTGTGAATCAAAAACAAAAATTTCGTGGTAAGTTGGGAGATTGATGTGTCGTTGTGTGGTGTATATTTTATTGATTCAAGTTTTAATTTATATTTTGCCGACTAAACAAAAAACAACACTTTAACGAGCAGTGTACCCGATTGGTAGTAGTTTCGTGGTAAGTAGGGCGTCGAACACTTAAAGCGAGGTTAAATCTATCAATTTAATTAATATCTTGGCTATCTAATCTATGTTAATTCTATTCTATTCTAAACCTATGTTAAACCTATGTCAGTCTAAATTCTAATTCTAACGGGAAAAGGGGGTTTTCAGCCTGAGAAACTGGCACGGTTTGGTTGGTGATTACAATCTATTCAAGGCACTTTTACCCACGCAAGCTAATTAACAAAAGATAAAAGAACGGTCGAACCTTATATAAGAAAACTGTGTTAACCATTATTAATCCGATTAGAAAGTTGGTTTGTTTATTAAGTGCAATGATTTCTTCTCTCGAGGCGGCATATCATTCTTAAGACTTAGGCGTTACATCATCCTAAGACCTAGACACATTAATTCTGTCACAATTAAAGCATCCGCATAAAGCATCCTTATTTGCTGATTATAATCTATATTAGGGATTAAAGCAATGGTGATCTTGTTAAACCCTAGCTCATAGAGACTTTACCCACTTACCGCTTAATGGCAATTTATACACTAGTAGTCCACTTGTCCAACTATCCAATGGAATCAGAACGTTATTTGTTGAATTATCTAGGTTCACCTGCTAGTCAACACGATCAATAAACCATTGGCAATATCCAATTAACTAGTTAAGCCTGAAGCGTATCCTAGACACAAACTTAGAAGGACAATATTTGTGTAACTATGATTCTAGATGTATAAATTACTATATGGAGAGCTATCCCGGACTCTAGATATACTTGGTCTGCTTTACTAGATCTAGTTGAATTATAGGTCGCATACAAAAGCGCGTAAATAAGTATAAATTGATAAACATAAACAAGCATACAACGATAAATTAAGAAATTGAGATAAACAAATACCAAACGTTCAGATCTTAATAATAATGGCTAATACCCGAAGGTATTAGCCTTCAAACGTCATAATAAATACAAGAGCAATTATTTAGCCAAGGTAAACTAACCGAGTTAACGAATGATACCAAAAACTGAACAATTACTAAAGTATATGGAATTACACGATGTCTTCTATGGAATTGATAATATTGCTCCACTTCTTCTACTCTTTTTCTCCACTGAAAATCAACTTTTATAGTTTAGGTATCGAGAATATGATTTAGCACACTAAAAACTCGTTTTTGAGTTTTCTATTTATAAGGTCTGGAAGTCGGTTGGATACGGCGTATCCAAGTGTTGGATACGGCGTATTGGGGATTTCTTGGAGTAAGGACCACGCTTGATATCTTTCAGAATATTATATTGATTCCATATCTTGAATACGGCGTATTGAGTCCTCTGGATACGGCGTATTGATCTTTATTCCTCTGTGGTCTTTGGTGAGTGCAGGCACGGATACGCCGTATCTTCCTTGATGGATACGGCGTATTGGTCTTCAGAATAGTAATCTTCAAAATATCTTTCAGAATAAAAAGTCTTTAAAATAGTCTTCATTAAAGGCTCCAAAATTGTCGCGCCATTTTGCTATCTTTGCCACAAATTACTCCATAATTACTGCAATTCTCAAATATAAACGATTAAGTAACAATTTCTTGCAATAATAACTATACAAAACTTGGTACTAACAGGATAGATAATGATGCTATAAAAATAGACGTTATTTGATGTCAATCAATATCCCCCCCACTTAAGAATTGAATCCTATTTTGTCTCAAGTAGCCTTTAGAATTTGTAAAAATGTATCCCTAAGGAATTTTCCCGTTACAGCACTTTATTGAACTATTACAAGTACACAACCAAACACTGCTCTCGTAATAAGAAATGAAAACATTCAAATCACTCACATAAATCTATTGTGTAACATGTAACTAATTCGCTCAATTGCTCGGTCGTGACGAGTATTCTATCATAAGCTTGGCAAGGATACACATCTCCACCACTAAAGCCAAAGAGTAACAAGTTTATAAATGTAAATATAGGTTTTTTGTATGGAAAGGTGTACAGTTGATCAATCTACAATCTTTCACCAGAAGTACCACTCCAACAAGGCAGCCGAAGCACACATATATAGCCATAACGAAGGAATAGACATGTGTGTTCGATCACATCCTCATTCGAATTTAACCAACGGTTAGGACGAAGAATGATATAGGGTAGGAACCTTCTAACTTTCACCAAAAGTCATAAACTAATAAGGCAGCTAAGATATGCATACATGGACGTAACGACGGAATAGACATACACGCTCGAACAAGTCCTCATTCGCATAAAACCAACGGCTAATCATTAGGTAAAAGGGATGTAAATTGTTGTTAAATAAAAATCAAGAAACAAATAGATTAAGACTTAAGATACAAGTTGTTAGACACTTTTTCCTGACCGTTATCATGATTAAGACACAACTATTTACAACGTCTTGATCATAGATAAAAAAACAACAACCTAAGTTGGCGTTCCCGTAATGATCAACTTCTCAATCATCCTAAAACTTTACATACTCTACAAGGTAAGTGGCTATATCTGCCACTTTGTACAATACTCTACATCGTTGATTCTTTTGTTGTGTATCAACGAATAATCGGTCCTTCGTGTAATTCCTTCGGTAATTCTCTTTGCGAAATGATTATCTTCAAACTTTCTTTCTCTCTTTTTGTATTTTTTTCTCATTTTTTCAAATTTTTTTCTTTTTTTTAAACGATTCTTCAAATCTCGGTGTAGTTTTACCATCTTCACGATCCTAATAATTCCGGATAATTTCTTTGATAGTTCATTCGTTCTTTGGATTCACCAATAATTGTGACAGTAGTAAAATCACATGAGTTTTGACTACTAATATACATTCACATTTGCAATGTGCAAATTTCTAACCGCACCAAAAATAGAAAATGACACAAGACTCGGGAAATACAAACTTTACACTTTAAGCAGCTAGCAACTGTAAATTAAACTTAATCTAACATGGTAGGTTAAGGTGTAAGGGTGTAACGAAACAAATAGTTGGTGTAATTCCTAAAGGACTGGCTCTACGGGTTGTTCTAATGGATCATCACTCTAAAGATGAAAGAGGAAAACAGGTTTAAACGGGAGGTTAACTAACCGATGTAGTTAGTTAATAAGCAACATGTAAATGCGATTTGGGTGTAATCCTAAAATTTACCAATTTGAACAAGTTACTCCATCTAAATCCATAGTACTCATCACTGTGGTCTCGAGTGATATACCAAGCCAAGTTCTAAAGTCTACAACATCACCAACATACTCATATTTTGTGAAATTTGGGTAAACATTTGGAAACGAAAAGGTTAAATCCTCACAATATCTAACAAGGGTTATTGTGTGCGGGTTATGTATCAAGTAATTTCACAAGAAGTATGCTTGAATTTTTCTTAAATTTGAGCATAATTTAAGCCTTTTAATGTAAAAATTAGTACAAGTAAACATTCTAATTCCATCCCCCTATTGAATTATACAACGTCCTCGTTGGATATATAAAACATTAAATATGGAAATTTAAAAAGAATTAGAATGAGAAAATCTCCTAATATTTGCTCGGTAGATTCTCCAAGTTACGTTATTGAGCAAGATTAAGGTTTTAAGACTCCAACACTTCAGTATCTCCAGATTTTGTAGATTCTCCGCCAATATCATCGATTTTTCTTTCACGAGGTCCTATGTAAATTCTCAGAAAACAAATGCAATTCTATCTTCGTGTATTCGTTTGGTTAGACTCGAAATAAATAACCTAAAACTATACAGGAAGTCGATACGCCGTATCCATTCCCTAGGATACGCCGTATTGATACCTGTATACGCTGTATTCATTTAATGAATACGTCGTATAGATTGTGCTAAAAATAAAGACTGGATAATGTCCAGATAGTCGATACGCTGTATCCATGGGGTTTGGATACGCCGTATAGACAGTTTAGAAAGACAGACTCGATAAAAATTGAAAATACATTCCGGGTTGTCTCCCGGCAAGCAATTTTGTTTACAGAAAAGTCTTTAAGTTAGACTTGCCCCGATTTAATCCCATCCTTATAAAACAATTTGGGGTCGAACGGGATGCCAAATGGCACATACAAATTCTTGATTAGGAAAATGAATGACATCCCTTTGTTAAGATGATTCTAAGTCATGATATTAAAATTTAATTCCTTTACAAAAGTTTCAGTTTTGAAAATTTTATTAGATGTATCATGACTTGTTTCCAAAAGCTTATTTGACCCATGTGCATAGGCACCAACATCAGTATTTATTACATCAGGTAACAGTTTGATAGATAAATCTCCCGAAGAGTGTTCAATATTGACTTTATCATCATCATTGTCCTTATCCGATTTTAAATTATCGGGATAAACTATGTTGAAAGGAAATAGATCATTAAAGTTTAAAACGTTTTGTTCCTCTTCATCACATTCGAACAATGATGTTTCATCTTTCAAATTAAATTCATCGATATGTTGAGGGTTTAAAATCAGTTCAGTTAATAAATCTGATTTGGACGTTTGAGCATCATTGTAATCAATGGCTGGAAATTCATTCTCGAAATCATTGAAGAAGTTTAAATCATCAATATAACTGGTTGTAGGCTTGGGTGGCTGAAAAGAAGGTATACTGGCTTTTTCATTATCTTTTTTTGAATCCGTTTTCAAATTGTTGACAAAAATCATTTTATAAGAAAACGAGTTTATGTCGCAAATTATTGTGTAATTCTCATCGTCAGATTCGTCAAATGATATTCTAAAGTCAATCTCATCATTGAAAGGAGTACTTACTTGAGACTTGCACAGAAGTGTATCCTGAGATTTGCACATGCTTTCACCTAAGCCAGACTCGTTTTACCACACCGAATAAAAAATGGCTTTGGGTTATCAAAATCCTTTTTATCTCAAGCAAGGTCAGCAGAAACAACAGAGTTTGTATAATGGCAAAGTTCTATTAGAAAAGCATGATCCTCCTGATGTGTATGATTCGGAGGAGACACTGCAACTTGCTCAAGAGAGTCACTTAAAAATGAAACATAAAAACAAATAAATAAAACCGGAAAATTATACAAAGATTAATCATCTTTCGAGGGTTTTTGTTTTTCAAACGGCCAAGTCACGTGAAGAGTTATATTTTTCAAATTCTTCTAAAACTGCCAATGTTTCTAAACCAATTTCAATACCAAATGAAGAGTACACCAAGTGTTGCGTGGAAATTTCTAAATGAGGTAAAACGCACCATTTCTCTCTAACGTGTTGTCAAACAAAAAATGACTTTAGATATACACAATTGGTCGTCTTCTGTTCACCAAGAGATTCACAAAATTGTAAAGGATGAAATTTTCCCTATCATTAACCAAGTTGATGCTAGATTGCAAAATTTCAAAATACAATTTTTAAAAGAAGCAACCAAATTTGTTCGAGACTTCAAATCTCTTGCAAAAGAAGCTGATGAATCTCTTGCCAAACATAAGGCTTTGGAATTAGAAATTGAGCGTCTCTTAAGAGCAGTTGTCAGTCAGGATATTATGTCTATTGTGCAAAGTAATTCTGTTGTAGATACATCAAATCTCCAAACTGAGTTTGAACGTACGAAAGAACGATTTGAAAATTGTATCATTAAAAAGGAGAATGAATATGCTAAACTTGGAAATGATTGGTACAAAAAATATGACGAATGCAAATATGACAAAATTTCATACGATAAAGCTTATAATGACATGCAACAAAAGATCAAACTGTTGCAAGCTCAGTTAGGAGATTGATGTGTCGTTGTGTGGTGTATATTTTATTGATTGAAGTTTTAAATTTATATATTGCCGACAAAACCAAAAACAACACTTTAACGGGCAGTGTACCCGATCGGTAGTAGTTTTGTGGTAAGTAGGGTGTTGACCACTTAAAGCGAGGTTAAATCTATCAATTTAATTAATATTTTGGCTATCTAATTTATGTTAATTCTATTCTATTCTAATCCTATGTTAAACCTATGTCAATCTAAATCCTAATTCTAACGGGAAAAAAAGGGTTTTCAGCCTGAGAGATTGGCACGGTTTGGTTGGTGACTACAATCAATTCAAGTCACTTTTACCCACGCAAGCTAATTAACAAAATATAAAAGAGCGGTCAAAGCTTATATAAGAAAACTGTATTAACCATTATTAATCCGATTAGAAATTTGGTTTGTTTATTAAGTGCAATGATTTCTTCTCTTGAGGTGGCATATCATTCTTAAGACTTAGGCGTTACATCATCCTAAGATCTAGACACATTAATTATGTCACAATTAAAGCATTTGCATAAAGTATCCCTATTTGCTGATTATAATCTATCTTAGGGATTAAAGCAATAGTGATCTTGTTAAACCCTAGCTCATAGAGACTTTACCCACTTACCACTTAATGGCAATTTATACACTAGTAGTCCACTTGTCCAACTATCCAATGGAATCAAAACATTACTTGTTGAATTATCTAGGTCACCTGCTAGTCAACACGATCAATAAACCATTGGCAATATCCAATTAACTAGTTAAGCCCAAAGCGTATCCTAGACACAGACTTAGAAGGACAATATTTATGTAACTATGATTCTAGATGTATAAATTACTATATGGAGAGCTATCTCGGACTCTAGATCTACTTGGTCTGCTTTACTAGATCCAGTTGAATGATAGGTCGCATACAAAAGCGCGTAAACAAGTATAAATTGATAAACATAAACAAGCATACAACGATAAATCAAGAAATCAAGATAAACAAATACCAAACATTTAGATCTTCATAATAATGGCTAATACCCAAAGGTATTAGCCTTCAAACGTCATAATAAATACAAGAGCAATTATTTAGCCAAGGTAAACTAACCGAGTTAACGAATGATACAAAAAACTGAACGATTACTAAAGTATATAGAATTACACGATGTCTTCTATGGAATTGATAACGTTTCTCGACCTCTTCTGCTCTTTTTCTCCTCTGAAAATCGACTTTTATGGTTTAGGTATCGAGAATATGATTTAGCACACTGAAAACTCATTTTTAAGTTTTCTATTTATAAGGTCTGGATGTTGGTTGGATACGACGTATCCAAGTGTTGGATACGGCGTATTGGGGATTTCTTGGAGTAGAGACCACGCTTGATATCTCCCAGAATATTACATTGATTCCATACTTTGAATACAGCGTATTGAGTCTCTCTGGATACGGCGTATTGAGCTTATTCCTATGTGGTTTTTGGTGAGTGCAGGCACAGATACGCCGTATCTTCCTTGATGGATACGGCATATTGGTCTTCAGAATAGTAATCTTTAAAATATCTTCATTTAAGCTCCAGAATGCGCGCCTTTTGCTATCTTTCGCCAGTTACTCCATAATTACTGCAATTCTCAAATATAAACGATTAAGTAATAATTCTTTGCAATAACTATACAAAATGGGTTAATAACATAGGATACCTGATGCTATAAAATAGACATTATTTGTTGTCATCAGAGATCAAAAGGGTAAAAGTAAGGATACTCCATGTGTATCAAATACCCTTGATCCTTTGTCTCAAAAACTAGAGAATGAGAACGTAGAATTAGAGTTTCAGGTTTTGAATTATGCTAAAGAAAATGCTCACCTTAAGACCACATACAAGAACCTGTTTGACTCTATCAATGTGATACGAACTCAAACTGAAACAATAATTGACACTTTGCAACACAAATTACATGATACGATTTCTGAAAATGCTAAGCTTAGAGCCCAGTTATTTGATAAGGTTTTTCAACAAAAGGACATCACCAAAGGTAGGAGTGAGAATACTAAGTTTGCAAATCAATCAACCGTGAGGAAACCATATTTGCAATCTTTAAGAAACAAATTTGTTGTGAGACAATCAAATGCATTTCAATCTGAACGTCAAGCCTTTTTAAAACTTCGGGTTCCTTACAAGGTTGATGAGACGAATGATTTGTCAAATCCAGTCACTTCAAACTCGGTACCCACACTACAAGAATCAAAAGTTGTAAAAAATGATAATGTGATTTCCCCAGGAATGTTTAGGATTAATCCTTCTAAGACTTCCAGGGAAGATAAATTTGTGCCTATCAACAAAGTTAGATCAAGCATTAGGACAAATCCGATAACTGCTTCACAACCTCATGTCATCACTAAGAATCATGTCAATTTTGACTCACATGGTTTGTCTTCTGCAAGAGTAGATAACACAGCTAAGACCAGAAGGCCACAACCTAGGAGCAATACAAAGAATGATAGGGTCCCTTCTGCGTCTAAGAGTAGCTGCATAAAAAGTAAAGAAGTTGAAGTAGAAGAACACCATATGAATTTACTGCTTTCTAAGAATAAGAAACCTATATCATCTGAATGTAATAACGTTAAGCTTGCCATTGGGAATGATAAATCTGAAGTTGTTTGTGCTATGTGTAAGCAATATTTAATTACTACTAATCATGATATTTGTGTGCTTAATTATGTGAATGGCATGAATTATCATGGTAAGAAACAAAAGGCAAATATCAAATGTTGCAAATCAAAAGAAACATAAGCCAACAATCAGGAAACCTAACAAGGTAGGATCCAAAGAAAGACTTGCTTTACCTAATCCAAAGAAACCTAGAACATTCCTTAGGTGGTCACCAACTGGAAGAATTTTTGACCTTCAAGGAAAAATAATCGCATCCAGTGAATCTGAGTGTCAATCTGACTACTCAAATGGTGATAATGCATGTACTTCTAACCCCCAGGAACCTACAAGCAAACGGTTTCCAAATTCTACTTTTTCTTTGGCAGGTAATTCAAATCTGTTTATGATGCGTAGACTCGAGATGCTCAAAGCACATGACAGGTAATCTGAAGCTTCTCATAAATTTCCTTTGGAAGTTCTTGGGAACCGTTCGCTTTAGAAATGATCATGTTGCTGCAATTCTGGGTTATGGTGATCTTTAATGGGGAAATATTCTGATCACCAAGGTTTATTTCATTGAGGGCTTGGGCACAACCTGTTCTCGGTTGGGCAGTTTTGTGATTCAAATTTAGAGGTTGCTTTTAGAAGAAACATCTGTTTCGTCTGAAATCTTGAAGGAGTTTATTTGTTAAAAGGAAATCGCACAACAAACCTTTATACCATCAATCTCCATGAAATGGCCTTTGTTTCTCCAATTTGCCTCATGGATCGTGCCACTTCTACCAAGTCATGGCTATGGCATCAAGCTTATCCCATCTCAACTTTGACACCATAAATGATCTTGCCAGAAATGATCTTGTCACCGGTCTTCCAAAATTCAAATATCATAAAGAACATCTTTGTCCCTCATGTGAGCAAGGAAAAAGCAAAAGGGCATCTCACCCACCCAAACCAGTTCTAAATTCTAAGCAGAGGTTACACCTTCTTCATATGGATTTGTGTGGTTCAATGAGAGTCGAAAGCATAAATGGGAAGCGGTATGTTCTGGTAATAGTGGATGATTACTCTCGTTACACTTGGGTACATATTCTCAGAACAAAAGATGAAGCACTAGAAGTGATTAAAACCTTCTTAAAGAAAATTACCGTCCTTTTGCAAGCTCCAGTCATTATGGTAAGAACTGACAACGGCACATAATTCAAGAATCAAGTGCTTCAAGAATACTTTAATAGTGTTGGCATCTCTCACCAATTGTCTTTTGTCAGAACTCCTTAGCAAAATGGAGTCGTGGAATGAAGAAACCGAACATTAGTGGAGGCTACTAGAACAATGTTGATTTTTTCTCATGCACCGTTATTCTTATGGACTGAAGCGATTGCTACTGTGTGCTACACTCAAAACCGCTCCATCATTCACCATCGATTTAACAAAACACCATACGAGCTCATTAACGGCTGAAAACCAGACATCTCATTTCTACATGTATTCGGGGCTCTCTGTTATCCCAAGAATGACCGTGAGGACATTAGGAAGCTTGGTGCAAAAGGTGATATTGGCTTCTTCATTGGTTATTCGGATACTTCCTGTGCTTACAGAGTTTACAACTAGCGGACAAAGAAAATAATGGAGACAATGAATGTGACATTTGATGAGATTTCAGTGATGGCTTTTGAACAACGCAATTCAAAACCCAGGCTTCAAAGCATGACTTCTGGACAAATCAGTTCAACTCAACAACCAACTAAATGTGAATTGGATTTACTGTTCGAAGCTATGTATGATGATTACATTGGTGGTCAACCGTCAGCTGCTACAAGAACTGCTCTGACTGCTCGAGCACCTCAAGTTCTTCAGACTCCAGCGGCAACTACAACAACAGCAGACACTGCACTGACACCAATAAATTCATCCTCTCAATCTACAAATATTCCAATCACTTCACCGAATGTTGACAAGCTCGAAACACAACAACAACATGTTCAGCAACAAAATAATCAAGCTTCACTCCAACTCGAAATAGTTGTTGAATCACCATCCTCACAATATGTGGATCCATCAAACATGCATACGTTTTACCAACCATAACCTCATGAATATCAGTGGTCTAAGGATCACCCTCTGGAACAAGTGATAGGAGAACCCTCACGACCAGTTTTGACAAGGAATCAACTTCGATCAGATGGTGACATGTGCATGTATGCATTAACGGTGAGTACTATGGAACCAAAGAATGTCAAAGAGGCTATGACCGACCCTGCATGGATTGAATCAATGTAAGAAGAGCTTCTTCAGTTCAAAAGGCTTTATGTATGGGTGTTAGTTCCTGCTCTAGATAATATAAAACCCCTAACTTTGAAATGGTTATTCAAAAACAAGCATGATGAAGAGAACACGGTCATCCGAAACAAGACTCGTTTAGTTGTGAGAGGGTACCACCAATAGAAAGGTATAGATTTCAAAGAATCCTTTGCTCCGGTGGCTAGAATGGAAGCTATCAGGATATTCTTGGCATATGTTGCACACAAATCATTCATCGTGTTTCAAATGGACGTGAAAACTGCTTGCTTGCATGGTACGTTAAAAGAAGACGTGTATGTGTGTCAACCTGAAGGTTTCATCGATGCTGATCATCCAAGCCATGTCTACAAGTTAAAGAAGGCACTATATGGGTTAAAGCAAGCACCAAGGGTATGGTACGACAAATTGTCAAAGTTTCTCCTACAAGATCACTTCTTCAAAGGCACCATTGATCCAACGTTGTTTATAAGGCGCTTCGACGACGAAATCTTAGTGGTACAGGTCTATGTAGATGATATTATCTTTGGTTCTACAAACCCTAGGTACACCCAACTATTTTCTGACCTTATGAAAAGCCGTTTTGAAATGTCGATGATAGGGGAAATGACGTTTTTCCTTGGTTTACAAGTTTACCAATCCCCCCGTGACATCTTCATAAACCAGTCCAACTACGTGTTAGAAATCCTTAAAAATTTGGAATGGAAACTTGTGATCCCGTTGGAACTCCAATAGAGATCAAAGACAAGCTTGACCTAGATCAAAATGGGACTCTAGTCGATGCAATGAAATATCATAGCATGATTGGTGCCCTAATGTATCTTACGTCAAGCAGACTGGACATTGTACATGGTACTTGTTTATGTGCTCGGTACTAGGCTAAGCCAACCGAGAAGCACCTCAAAGAGGTTAAAAGGATCTTTCATTATCTCAGGGGAACCGTTAATATGGGTCTCTGGTATACGAAGGATTCTGGTTTTGAACTAACCAGATTTTTAGATGCTGATTATGCGGGATGTAAAGACACCTTCAAGAGTACTTTTGGTGGAGCTCAATTCTTAGGTGAAAAGCTGGTTAGCTGGTCCTCAAAGGAATAAGATTGTATGGCGTTGTCAACAGCGGAAGTAGAATATGTGTCTCTATCCATTTGTTGTGCCCAAATCATTTGGATGCGGACACAGTTAACGGATTATGGCTATCACTTCAATAAGACTCCAATCTATTATGATTCGAAATCAGCCATAGCCATATCCTGCAACCCGGTCCAACACTCGAGAACAAAACACATCGCTGTCCGCTACCATTTCATAAAGGAACATGTAGAAAAGGGTATGATTGAACTGTATTTTGTCAAAACGGATTACCAACTGGCTGACCTCTTCACCAAAGCTCTTCCAGTGGATCGATTCAACTATTTGGTTCGTCGCCTTGGTACGCAGCTTGTCTCATACGAAACTTGAACGTCTTGCAAAATCTCGGTAATTCTTTTTATATATTTTATCAGAAAAACAAAATATAAAATTATAAAACCTATAAAAGCAAAATATAAAATTAAAAAATTTCAAAAATACCAAAAATAATCTTCTCCGACATGTCTCTCGACAATCGATAACATTTACGTACCTAGAAATGTTGATTAATATTGACACGGGTATATAAATGAAGTTCAAGCGAGAGTTTCAAATTCTTTCAAAACATGTCCTTTCAAATTTTTCTCTACGACTTCTAAGTAAATGTCAGCTTAGGACTCAGTCTCTAAAGAAAGAAAAATGTTCATTTATGTACATTTATCCTAAACAACGGGAAGTTCACATCTTCTCGGTCTTGAGCATTGTCATACAAACATTCCAAGTTTGTGAATGCTCAAGAGAAGCACCAAGGAAATGATAATTAATAAGATAAATATAAAATCATTTTCCTGTTGAGCATAATTTTTCAAGATATTTTCAAAAAGAAAATTTCAAAATTGTGTGCTCAACAAACTCTCACTCCAAGTTTTCTCTCTAATCTTTTATTGAGGGGGAGTATAATAATAAGATTCATTCTGTATGCTCTCATGTTCTCCCAAGACTTAGTTATACTCATGTGAATTACCGGACATTAACTTGTTTTTAATTTACTAATATTTCCAAAAATTGTCAACACATATGCAATTTTTGAGGGGAAGAATAGTAATTAAAAAGTGATCAATAAAGCTTAATATGGATACGATTTTCAATCTATAAGTGCGTTCCCAAACCTCGCATGTGCAAAACTCTTTCTTAATATGGTGAATATGTGTAGGGGGAGCTTTTTGGTAACTCTAAAAACTCTCAATGTGTCATAAATGATTTCTTAGACACGTTGATTGATTTTTCAATGGTTTTATGGATCTTCATGGCAATACCCAAAGACCGACCAACTGTTGTCTCTCAAGGAGTTATAAGGTGGTTAAGGTTAGGTATATTCGTTCTATGATCCAGCCAGAATTGGAGGGATCTACCCAAGAACACTCCATTAGATAGAGTAGAAGTCCTAGGTATGATTGAAAAAAAGAGTAAAGTGAGATCAGGAATAATGTTATCTAAGGCATGAGTTATCACCAGAACAAACCCAACAAGGTGATAATAAGGACGCGTTGGTTTAACATTAAAGGGGTTGAAGAATTAAAAAGAAATGTAAGGATAAAGGGTGAAAAGAAAGAAGCTCTCTATACAACCTTAGGCAAAAACCAGGTCAATGCATAATCTATCGGTAATCACAAAGATGATTCTGATATTGAAGATAAGTCATCATGGACCCAGTGATGCAAGGCACAACCTATCCCAGCTACTCAGGCTTCTCTTAAAATGAGTTTGTTTCATTTCTCACAGAGATCAACACGTCTCTATCGGCTTTCTCATTTCGAGATCGTTGATATTGAAAAGGTGGCAGTCCGCTCCAGCCTTCGATTACCAAATAACAAATGTGCACTTATAGAGTCTAGAGCCAACAAGATCCATCCAAAATCTCACTAGGACACAAATTCCAATATACAAAATGTCATACATCATTATACAACATTTGGTATCAAAGAGTCCTACGCATTATCCTTGTGGTAATTGCCAGAACATTCAGAGTGATACTCTTTAGTATTCACAGTGATGAATGGAAATCCTTCCAGAGTCAACATCAAACAGCTCTGCGGTAGGTGACTTGCGAGATTCTAAATGAACCAAGCTTATGTCAACTGGATATCGATTTTAGTCCAGTATATGAATTGATGACTCAATCAGAAAGATAGTAACTATCTGATTCACTCTTACCGTGTTGTCTGCTTTGAGACGCTTCGGTAACGAGAACGGCTAGTGCAGCTGTGAAACCCTATCAAGGAGATTCTTTTGAATTCTACCTGATCACAGGCAGTATTTATACTGATTAACGGGGAACCGTGGTTATTATAACCGTATTCGACGAAGTAACAAAGACACTTTCGTCCATGTATGTTTATCACTAACCTATACTTGTAGGTTTCCCGATGGTAGCAGCTTCTAGTCCATGTCGAGTCAAGATTCAAGACCTCATGCTTAATCGACAAAGATAAATACATGTTGAAGCTTAAGCACATGTGTCAAAGTCTTCTGCAATCTCTGATGTACAAGCACTTTCTCAAAAGAACATTTTCGACAAGATTGTCGGACAATAACAAAGATATATCTCACAAGTGGATCAAGTACTACTCCTATCATGATGTGGTACAAGTAAGCATGTTAAAGAAAATGTTGAGGGAGATTATTAAAAAGCTTTCAAGACCTCGAGCATGAGGGTGGAGTGATGCGTATTTATTTTTAAATATAATTTTACTCAAGTTTTAAATTTATAAAACTCGATCTAACTGACAACGCACTAACGAGCAGAGAACCCGATCATGGGTAGTACATAATGGTAAATCCGAGGTCGTCCCAAGAGCTAAGTTGCAATTAGTTTTAATTTGAAATGTCACGTTTTGAAAATGGTTTTTGATTTGAAATGAATTAAAAATACAAATAAATAAAAGATTGAAATAAAAAGGGTTTGGAGATATCAGGAGAGAAAACATGCTAACCTAGTTACTTTATTACTACTGTTATGAATACGTTTTCATGTGCAATGTTAAACTATAGTTTCATTAGTGGTTTCTAAGGTCGATAAACTTGAATAGGTATATCTAGTCTATCCTATACTTCATGTGATTCCGAATCAGTCCAAATCGTATTTGTATTATAAATACAACCTCACTATCATTAGGAGCGTTTGCTTCTCATTTCTCTTAATAGAAGTCACCATTTTCTTTCTTTTGTTTCTCTCTCTAGTTCTTTATCTCTTTAAGATTTTTCCTTTTAATTTTGTGTTTTGTGGTGCTGAAATGATAGCCTAACAGTTGATTTACTGTAACACCCCTAAATTGGGTCGCAGCGGAATAAGGGTCCGGGGCGTGTTACTTCATAGATCAATAACACAAGATATATATAGAATGACCAAAAGTCGTTTAAAACCGATAAATTTTGGGAAATTTAAACGAAGTATTTTTACATAAGGCCCAAAAAAAAAATTAAAAAAAAGCTTCAACTTGTTTCACGAGTATTGTTCAAATTACAAAGATTTCTAGCCCATAACAGATATACAAAATGTAATTCGACAAAATCTTTAATGCATGATATCCAAATCAAAACCACCAAAGTATCCCTTGCACCTCGTGCTATTGACCCTACTGAAAAACATTGCTAGTAAAACTCAACAATAATGTTAGGTGAATTCATGAGGTTGATAAAGCGTAAATGTAGGACCATAAGATTATCCTAATTGTGTGATAATGCAACAGATGCAGACATCATATAAATGTAATGAAGCTCGACATAAATGAATACCATATAAATGGCCTACATTGCTCGTGATGATGTTCTAACCCGAACTCCTATGTTCGCATGGTATAAACGTCGTTTGCCCCAGTGATAGCTAATCACCCAGAACGGATGTCAATTCAATAGATCTATACCATAATAACCGCGCTCATAAATCCAGTAACTGACAGTTTATGTAAATGGGCTCAACTTGGTTATCGCTACTTAGGCAACACGAATCAAAATGGTAAAACTTAGCCACTTATTGTCCCAAAATATAAAAACAGCAGGTTCTCACCCCAAAAACCATATAAAACAAATCATGTAAACTGAAACATCTTGAGAATTTTCAGATTTTTTAGAATACAGTTTATCCTTTGACTTTTGGTCTTGGCTTGACTTACAAGTAAAACCATCTAAATCACGTTTTCAAGCTCGGACCTAAAGCAATTTGATAGTAAAACGAAATTCCTGACAACTTTTCAGTTTTGCCCCGAGACCTGGAAACTGAGCTGAAAGGGCTAAAAACCACACCAGCAAACATTATTTCGAACAATAAACCACTCTGACACAAAAAAAACAATTAAATTTGTTTTTTAAAATAGCATAATTTATTAATAAAAATATTAAATAAATTAGTCATCATTTTAATGAAAAGCGTTGTTGATAACGCGAATACTCGAGCTTAAATTCATTTTTATTACGGACGAGACGAAACCGGTTCACAAAATGAATAATAGGTATTTTATTAAATGATTGAATAAAATATTTATGAAATATTATCAAATAAATACTCGTTTTTATCGGAAAAATGATATGAAAAACAATGACGCGAGTTTCGCGACTCGAATCATCCGTTAAGTCATTCAAACGAGTCCCGAACCGTTTTTATCAAAACTATAATAAAGAAATTACAAAATAGACCCTAAACTATTGGGGACTTGTCACAATTTTTATAACTTTTTAATATAAATACAAATTTATATATCATTTTCATTTCATCTTCATATACATAAACACACACACCTAAAACTCTCTCTCTCTCCCATCCCCATGATTTCTGGCAGCCTGAAACTACCCAGCCGTCACCGCTCTACCGTAATAATTTATCCGGTGATTTTTTTCCGGCCCAACTCCAAGAATGATCCTTCATCTCCGATCTACCGACCCACCCAACTCACAGCGCCACGCCCAACTCGCCCCACAGCCCGCTGCCATGGCCTCCACCACCTCCAGCCCGTCACAAACCCACTGCCTCCCCACCGAAACCACCATAACATCACCAATCTCCATCTCCTCGTCGCTCTCTCCAACAGGTGCGTTCGGATTACCTATACACAAAAGGGTGCGTGCGGTTTGTAAGATAACACCACGAGGGTGTTTATTTTCGGTGGTCATAAACCCCACAAGAGGGTGCTCGGGTTTATGCAGCAAGAGGGGGGGGGGGGGGGGGGTGTGTTGGTTTGGTTGGCAATAATAGACAAAGCTAAAGGCGGTTGGTTTTATAAAACGCCCACAAGGGTGGGTTTGTTTTGTGGGTCAAACCCACGGGGTGCGTGGGGTTGCGGGTCAGACCAAGTAGGTGCGTTCGGGTTGGGTTGTGACCACATAGGGTTACGTTTGGGGACAGCCGGAAGGGTTTGGGGTCTCGGGTGGTGTAAGGCCCCGAAGGGGTGTTGGTTTGGCTGGTGTATTCACAGCCGCACGGGGTGCGTCGGGTTGGGGTTACAGCCGAGAGGGGGTGTTTGGGTTGTGGGTTTATAACACCCGACGAGGGTGCGTTGGGTTTATTAACAGCCGGGGTGTTTGTTTTGATGGTGGCAGCCACCACACGGGGTTGCTGTGGGTGGCAGCCACCGCCCTATAGGGTGTTTGTATTCGCTTGGGTTAATTTCACCAAAAAGGGTTGATGCATGGTTTATAGCAAAAAGGGGTGTTAGGTATTCGGGTTGACATCCGTTAGGGGGTGGGCGATGTGATGTTTGGCAGCCGCCAAGGGGTGCGTATGGATTGGGCTATCACGCTCAACAGGGCCGTTTGGTTGGTGGCAGCCGCCAAGGGGTGACGTTGGGTTGGGGCTGTCACCGCTCAAATGCCGTTGGGTGGGTGACAGCCTACCACACAGACAGCCACCGTGACTGGGTCCAGTTGGGTTAGTAGCGAAATTAGGGTCTGTTTTGGTATAGTGGTAGCCAAATAGGGGTGTTTGGTATTAAAAACAGCCACAGGCGTTTGGTTGTGGGTTTAACACCAGCAAATGGCTGTTTGGGGTCCAAGGGGTGCGTTTGGATACGGGTTTAACACAAAAAGGGTGCGTTTGGTTTGTGTGGAAATCTATTAGGGTGCGTTTGGTATAGCAGAAAAACCACAAAGGGTGTGTTTGGCATAAGAAATCAAAATAGGGTGCGTTTGGTATAGTGGCAGCAATAGGGGCGTTTGGCTTAGCAGTGTCGCACTAAGAGCGTGTTTGGGTGAGCATAATTTACCTGAATAGGGTTGTAGTTTTGGGTTAAAAATGAATTAAACAATAAATATATCTTAAATATTTATGAATAAAAAATTTTAAGCGATATTTATGAAAAGTCTAAGGATCGGAACAAAAGGGTGGTTAATGGTTATATAAATACAATATTTATTATTTTGTGAGTTTCGATATCATAACGTGAATATATATGTCATATCTGAAAAATGCGGAAGTTGGAAAAATGGAAACGTGAATACTTGCAACATATATATTATATCTAGAAAACGGGAGTGTTTGAAATATTAAAACGTTAACAATTGCAACATATAATGAATATAGGAAACGTCGAGTTTTTGCAAAAATGGAAACGTTATATAAACGGAGAATTCAAGATGAAATTTATATAATTTTCTATATTTTGCGATTCACTAAAAACTCTAATTTTAGAGAACCGATAAAAGGAATTAAGAAATGTACTAAGATATATTAAAATGGTATTATACAAAAGCGCCTGGACAACGAACGAAAAAACTATACTTTTACATGAGATAACCATTTAGAACGACGCTAGGATCGAGGAAACGAAATAAACGTTATAAAATATTATTTTATATTTTATAATTTTCAGCTATAAAGGTAAGCACCATAATTATTGTAAAAGTTTTTACAACGTCGTGTGTTAAATTGATATAACTTAAAGACGTGTGCCAACAAAAGGACTTATTAATAAGATAGAAATGAGGTGGTCGAACAATAATTAGGGTTTAAATATTTACTCTCACTTTTATAAATAACTTTGCAAAGTATTATACAGTTCACATTAATCCTTAGAGTTGTCTGTCTTATTATATATGTAACACCCCCATTTTTTACACTATAGCAGCGGAAGATAATCTGGGGTATTACTTTCATTGGATACAACCAATCATAACATAGAAAACCACTTAAAACAGACGTTGTTGGAAAAATTTAGTTATCAACATATAATCAGAAGTACTTACAAAATGTAGGTCCCAAAATCTAAAATACTGTTTGAATGATAACAAATGCAGTCACCTTTACGAGTCCATGCCACTCCGTACCCGTAACTTGCTCATTACCATAGATAAACATTGCTAGAAAAGAAGGGTCACACAAAGGTTGAGTGAAATTCATAGTTTTGAAATGTAAATATTAAATACAAGTTATCATAATATGGAAAGTGTTGTTATACGCGGGCATAATTGATTATCAAGAACATTATTTGTCATAGTGAGTATCAGTATTATCACCCTAAACTCTCTGATCACATAAAGAGATAAAGAGCTATATTAAAGAGATATTGGGAGATACTAACCAAAGAGACATTGGGAGATATTACCCAAAGAGATATTGGGAAGATACTACCCAAAGAGATATTGGGAGATATTACCCAAAGAGATATATAAGAGATATGGAGGGATATACTACCCAAATTAGATATTTTCCATAGAACCTAGCAATAATATATCAGTGGATAGCATATAGTTTAGCATAACATAACACATTGCATTCATGGTTTATATCAATACACATGGTTTTATAAAATATGTGAGAGTTATGAAAGTCAATTAAAGCGTCTTTGAAAAGTAATCACATTGTTAATAAGATAAAATGGAGTATGTAAAAGAAGTGTTTTGTACCAAGCATGTATCACCCCTCGCGGTGTTCTATAACACATGTAAAATAAGTAAAGGCGAGGTTATAAATTCACGCTATCATAATTGAATATAGTGTGATAGCATGTATCAACCCTCGCGGGTTTATAAAAAATAGAGCGCGAGAAGGATTAAAAGCAAGGCTAGATGAACTTCACCTGATATGTAGATGTATTAAAATAATCGAAATGAAAAGCTGACACCTTAGATCACATTCTTAAGCTACTATATCTCTAGGTTGATATGTACATGATAGCCCACCTCACACAACCTGAGTTAGAATATGTCAAGTCATAGGCATATGTACTTAGAACTTTAGTGTAAGAGAGTTATGAGTTTGATTGAGCTGCGAGAGAGAGCGCATTAACTCTAGTATCACCACCGTTGTCGGGCCCTCATAATTCAGAAGTCATTCAGTAAATGTTTGAGGAGCTAGGGCACTTTAAATCGTAAACCCAACAACTCAGTCAGAACGTAATACCAAGATGAAACTCCTTAATATGAAGCTCCCTAGTATTGTGATACGATATAATCGTGTTTAAAGCGATTTAATCAATATCTGGAAATGTTTAAGCACTAGAAGCGTTAATTAAAGTTATGTCAAATAATGTCTTTGATCATGATTTTATACTTTTTCAAAATTTTTACATTTTGACCCTGGGTTTGGAAAATTGCAAGAGCAGACCCCAGGGATTTGCATTTTTCACGACTTTGTCCTTCAACTTTAAGATATACGCCTAAGTAAACCTTGGACTGTTGAAAAGTTGACAATAATAGACCCTCTATAAGTTATGAACTTTGATAAAATGAACATATTTCCGCCCCTTAGTTAAAAGTTCAGAAAGTTACGATATATACCCCTTGGCATGAGCGATGAGCTAATTACAAAACAGGTCTAAATGCCATGCAGGCTTATTTAACTTTATATTAGACATTTATAAGTTATAATAAACTAAAATATGAGTTTTAAATAACCATAACACAATTTAATTTAACGATTCTTAAGCTAAGAAGTGACAATGGGTTCGAATTATGGTTTCCAAAACATAAACGCGTGGGTTTTAAGAAAGTTCAAATTCCCTTCATTGAATCAAATAAATAAGTTATTTTAACATTATTTAAGCATGATAGGATAGGTTATAACAATATTTAACCATTATAACATTTAGTTTTAAGAAAAAAAACGGCGAAATAGGTTTCGGGTTTACGGTTTTGGATCAAAACGAAAATTAGCATGAAATGGGTTATTAACTTTACAGAAGTAGAACATTCAAAACCAGGGATTGGAGCTTGTTTCAAGGATCAAAAATGGTGGAAACGGGTCAGAATCGGGACTTTCGGCTTCGTACGGCTAGAGTAACGACTCTCGGGCTTCGTTTTCTTCAAGGCTTTGCTTCTTGAACGTCTTTTATGATCCTAGGATCATATGGGAGCAAAGGATTGCTGCCTTAAGGGTTATAGTAAGAAGAGGGGTGGTGCGAATTGGAATGAACACACAAGGACCCTATTTATACTATTTTGAGATCAAAGAGCTTAAGAAACTTATAAGATCTGGTCTTGACACATGTAGGGGCTAGTATATGAATGTGGTAGAAGCTAATTAGAGTGTTGAGTATAAGCTAGAAAACAACTAGATGTGTTGTTATGCCCATGTGGTGCCGCGGCTTACAAGAAGAAAAAGGAAGGCCATGTGCTCTCATATTTGACCAAGGAATGGTCTAAGTAGGTGACTAAGCTGCTTAAGGGATTCTAGAAGAGGTTCACATTGGTTATTTGGACTTGGTAGCAATTTAGAGGGGTCAAAATGGTCATAGAAGTAAACCGGGTCTATTTTAGGGTTTCTAACGGTTTCCTTCAAATGTTTTAACAAGGATACATTGTGTTATAATGATTAAGGAATGATGAAATAGGTTGTTAAGGTCTGGGATTAAAGTAATTAGCAAAGATTAGCAATTCGTTTGGGTTAAAACGGATTAGAATTGAAGAAATGGAGTACGGGTTCAACTAGGGCTCGTTTAGGGTTTTCTTGACTTTTGGCTTATATTTTGTATACATTTGATTAGGAATGATAGTTTACTGATCCTAGGACCTATATAAAATATTATCAATGAATTTTGGTCATTGGTTTAAGTTATAATGGGTTGAAATTGAGAAAACGGGTCAAAATTACAATTAGGGCATAATTAGGGTTTTCTGGATTCGTTTCTTGTTATAATTGAAGTATGAATGATGAATATGCTATGAATATGATTGAAAATGTTGTAATTTAATGTTATATAAACTTATTCAAGTATTGGTTTAATTTAACAAAGGATAAAAATGAAGAAACGATCATGGTTTAGACTAGCTCGGTTTTAGGGTTTATAGTTTTGTATTAGGTTTTTGAGGTAAAAAGATGTATGAAAGCCTTATGATAGAAATTTATGGTTTAATCTTGTAGAATGATGTATGTAAACTTGTACAAAAAGAGATGGTGGATGAACTAGACTGATAATACGAATGTAAAACGGCTATTTTAGAGATCATGCTTAATGACTTGTACATTGAGCTTTTAGAGACTTGTACTTTGACTTAGGGAGATTTTATATTTCAAATGAGATTTATATTGATGTTATATTACTTGTACATATGCTTTAGTAGCTTGTGCATTCACTTTAGATATTAACTTTTCATTAAATTAGGGTTTAGAGGTATACGATAACGGTTTAATGCCCATCTTGATATAATGTTGCCAATAGTACATTATATGAGTAATGTACTTTGTAAAAATGATATTAAGATATTTTCTTGATATGTTATGATGTTTGCTTAACATATATGTAGATAGGATTGACATAGGTAGGTTGCGTGAGCTCGTTAACTTTAGTTATGCAAGTAATGAAGCGAAAAATTTCCCCGTACAATTGTGATCATAATAAAATAGGTTGATTTTGCATTTGATGAAAATTGCGGGTTGTTATAGTCTCCACCCCTTAAAGAAATCTCGTCCCGAGATTTAGTTGAAAGTTGTAGTGATATTGTTTGGAAATAGATGTAGGTATTGGGCATGAATTTGATCTTTATGTTAGGCTAATCAAGGTCACAAGTCCACGTGTGTGATGCATTTATATTGCGCACCATAATTATAATTACCTCCTTTCACACGTCTACTTACTTCCAAGACCACACCTCTTGATGACAGCCAATAGATTTTTTTTTCCAGATCCTGATAGAACCTGGGTGGATGGAATACTTCGATTTACGGAACCTGTGGGTTATGGGCCTACCATGCTTCTGCTGCGCTACTCTGATCGTAAAGAATCGTTATTCATTAACTTTTAAAAGTCAACATCGAATAAGAATGCTATCACAAGTCTTTGTCAAAATTTTCATACCTAGTGGTATTGAAATCATTCGGCATTGTATAGATTCTTGTGTGTTTTCTTGTTATTATGTTGCAGAATATAGAGAATTTTAGAATACGGAGATCATGGAATGAGTGATGTCAAGGAATGATTATGAATTTGTAAAAGAGTTGCTAATCACGTGAGATACAGATTTTGAAATGAACAGATGCTGAAGGTAATAATGATAATGATTAAGGAATTGTTTGTACAAACAGATTGAAAGAAACTTGTTTGTACGTATGTTATATACTTAAGCCTATTTATTTATAATTTGTCACTTACAAAAAGAAGCGTTCAACTCCTTGTAACTGAGAATTTATAAATTCATAGTTCAGGGATTTATAATTTCCTTATTCAAATGAAGAAGCATTCTAATTCATTTCAATAAGATGATTGGTTCGTTGATAGTATACACTTAAAATACACAAGTAAGAATCAATGATAAAAAGATTCCGGAAGAGATATTCCCGGGT
>BQNB010061037.1:0-29706 GCA_026074375.1 Tanacetum coccineum | reverse complement strand
TTACAGATAGCAGAAAAGAGACTCCGTCATGGAACATTTAAAACTTTATACAGACACACTCACGTGACTACACTTTTTTGATGATTTCACTATTAAGAGATTTTTTTTTCACGGTTATGTCAGTCATAAGATCTGTAATGATATTTTTTTGAGATACCCATTTTGATGGATTAAATATCCTGGTCAAACTTAGCCAAAATTTTTGGTATATTGAGAATTGTCGAAACATCAAAATTTTGCTGAATAAAGTTATCATCGTCTTGTTTAGAACTGGTTTATTAAATCTTAAATCTTTTCTTGGTCACACAATCGGTTAACACAAAATTAAATCTCGGGACGAGATTTCTTTAAGGGGTAGGTACTGTAACATCCGACAATTTTCGGAATTTTAAATGACTATTTTAAACTTTGACTTTTCAGGTCCGATCTTACTTTTTGACTTTTGATCTTTTATCGTCACATAAAAACGATTACCGCGTAACTGGTAAAATTTTCGGAACATATTTCAATAATAAATCATATTTATTATTACATACCTTGAGTACAAACTTATATATTTATTTTTTTACTTATTTGACTTGAAAACGAGAAAATATAGATTTTATTCCTAAGTTGACTTATCAAAAACGACTCACTAAATCACGTTTTCACAACTCGGACTCTAAAGCAATTTGATGTAAAACGAAATTCCGAACAACTTTTTAGTTTTGTCCGAGACACGAAAACAAGCAGAAAATGACTAAAATAGCCTCGCAAAATTTTGAACACAACGCGTACCGACCCAAGAATAATTAAATTCATATTTAATTATCACTTTTTATTAAATAAAAATATTTAATAAATTAGTTAATATTTTATCCAATAGCGTTTATTTAAAAACGCGAACGTCGAAATTAAAGTTTCATTTTTACGGACAAAGCTTACTCGCGACACCCAATGGTACCAAATAAATAATAATGATTTAAATATATTTTATAAAAATATTTATAAAATACAAGTCGAGTGAATACTCATTTTTATTCTTGCCTTGCATAAATCGTTAACTAGCTTAACGAGTCTCAAACCGTTAATTTAACGATTCATTTACACTTATTGATCCCTCTAATTATAATTACATGGAAAGCCCCCTCATAATGGTCACTTGTCAACATTTTTTTTAAGTTTTTGGGTATTTTATATACCGAACCCTAATTAGGGTATGCTCATATATACATGACCCTAAAACTCAAGCCCCCTCCTCTCCTCTTAAGATCCGGCAGGCTTTCGCCCACTCGTTTATGCGAACCACCACCATACCACGGAATCAAATCATCTATCATCACGTGGCATCATGGCTGCCATCATCCACCCACCCTACACACCTCTCTCACCTTCACCCTCGTCATTGCCATTCTCAACAATGTCATCCACCATCTTCTCACCACAGTCGCCATCCTCCCGCCATCGTCACAACCAACCGGCTCAGCCGCTGTAAAACCACCACGTAAGGTGCGTTTGGTGTGGGTTCAACCGAACGCAAGGGTGCGTATGGTTTATTAGCAGGGTGCGTTTGGTTTTTAGTGGTTTAGCCACCAAAAACGGTGCGTTGTTTTGGTTTCGGGTTTAAACACCAAATAGGGTGCGTTGTGGTTTATCAAAACACCACAAAGGGTGTTTGTCCCGGTGGTTTAACACCGTAAGGGTGCGTTCTGCTTTCATAAACCGCACAAGGGTGCGGTTGGTTTTGTTAAAACACCCCGAGTGTGTGTTTGGTGGGCTGGGAATTAGCCGAGGGTGCGGTAGGTTTGGTTAAAATGCCATTAGGGTACGTTTGGCTACGTCGTACACGACGAAAGGGTGGGTTTGTTTGGCGGGGAAATAGAATCAGGTACGTTTGGTGGATATAGAAACTACTTAGGGATCCGTTTGGTTTAGCTGAACGCTTTCAAGGGAGCGTTTGGTTTGGCTGTAGACACCCAAAAGGGGTGTTTGGTTGTGCAGTCAACAATTAATCAACAAAATAGGGTGCGTTTGGTATAGTGGCAGCAATAGGGCGCGTTTGGGTGAGCAGTTTCAATAAGGGTTAGTTTTGGTAAGAATTTGATTAATGATATTTTATGTACAAGGTTTTATAAATATTAAAAACCGGATATATAAATTGGTGGTTTTATATGGTTATTATAAATGTAAATTTTATTTTTTTGTTTAGGTTTGATAAATTGATAAATTATATATATATACTGGAACCGCAGAAATTGGCAAAAATATTGGAAAGCAATGATTGCAACTTATATAAATTAAGGGAAAAAGTTAAGTTTTGCGAAAAATGGAAACATTATACAACCGAAATTGTCATGAACAAAATATATATATATTTAGTTAATGTTTTACTAAAACGTTATATCATTTTTGAAAACTTACACACTAAACTGCTACTAAAAATCGATAAAGAGACTAAAGTTATATTATAAGATTTATTAAAATATTACTATACAATAACACTGACAAACGAACGTAAATACATTTTGTACATTGAGACTGAAAATGTTTTAGACGCCTACCCGATTGAAGATCGAAATATATTTTTTAAAAATTTCTTTTATTTATATTTTATATGATTTTAATGTTACAAACATGGTTTGATTAAATCATAACTGTTTAAGACATGTGTCAACCTTTGTACAGAGCCTTTTCATTAATTAAATGGTTGTCAAACCAATTGGTTTAATTAATTATTCACACTTATTATATAATACCTGCAAGGTATATTATACTTTTCATCATCTTTTGATTGATTGTCTTTGTTATTAATTCTCGGTAGGAAATCATTAAGGGATATTTTTCATTAAAGTAATATATAAAGATTATATATACCCACTTTGCGTATATTTTCAATTTATTTATTTAACCAACCACCAAACTATTACAACTTTAAATCTAAATCTTTTATCAACGTGTCGCGTTGACATAACAATTCATCGGGAAACCCAAACGCATTACCCTAGGCTAGTGAGACTTAGCCGTTAAGACTAGTTGCAACTTCTTGATCGAGCCGTTTCAGTTCTCATTTTGTCTGGCGTTTAATACGCGCATTCTCGCCAATCGTTCTTCATCATCGATGTGAGTTTATAGCCCCTCTTTCACTTGTTTTACATTTACTTTACAAATCTCGGGGGAGAATACATGCTCAATACAACTTATTTACCTGTTCGTTTACAATATCTTTTACATACTATTCTACACACTTGGTTTACATACTTGATTTTGCAATTCATTACAAACTCAATTACTTGATTTATATCACACTCTTTTCTACTTATGGATTTAAGTACTCAAAGCTATTTACAAATACAACAGTTAATTTTTATTGGACACAAGTGTTTTCGGTTATCATCTCCTGTTTAGTGTTTTGCCTTATGTAACATAATCCAAACCATTGACCATTTCAAATGAACTGTTAAATTCTTGACTGGAGGACCGGTTAAGGAAGCGCGAGTGTATAAATAGATCTATTTGGGATTGACATCCCTGTTCGGGTGAGTAGCTCTCACTAGTTTCGACTGTACTGAAACAACGAATGCATACATGTCGGAACAATTTGGATGTTTACGGGTTTGAACATCTACAAGGGCACCTCTTGTGCATTAAATTGCATACATATATGTCGAGCTTCGGTGTCATGAGCTTAGCGCAACAGTAGATATTATTTATGTGGTACTGTATTTGTTATAGTAGACCCATACATTTTGGAAAATCAACGATTTCACTGTCCACACTACTTATTGAACATTACTATTTTCTGAACACTTTTCATTATATTGCGGCGAAGCAATAAACACTAAACTCTTTTGGTTTCGCATTTACTCTTACATTTTTGGCGATTATTATAAGGATTGAAATAATCATACATACTTTATAGATCTTTGGATTTCAACATTTACATTTATACTTACAAAACTCTATGAACTCACCAACTTTAATGTTGACACTTTTAAGCATGTTTTTCTCAGGTGAATTAGATGTTTGGCTTACTTGATGTGCAATGGAGTCTAAAAATTGACAAGATTTCATTTATGGACTTCTACTTACATACAAATGATCAAATCTCGTTGGATTATTTTCAAGCTTTTCATTGTGATGCAACTATGGGACAAATGTTATATCAATTTCAAAGAAATCAACGAGATTACTTTTCACCAAAGGAACATTTGAGGTCGTTCTCTTGTATCTTGTGCTATTTTATTTATGATGTAACGCCCCCTGAACATATTTCCGATGCGTACTCTCATTTTTGGGGGTGTTACTACTTGGATATTCTATTATCATTCAGAGGAACTACCTGCTAAGGTGAGTTAATAGCCCCGATGTTTAATGTTATTTAAAGATTTACATCTTTGGGCGTGAGAACATGCTTTGTTTTACAAATGGTCGTAAGTGTACATTTTATACAACGATCACGGGGTTTGCATATGTAGCGATAACCCTGAAGTCCTTTATATGAACTGTTAGTTGCATAGTTGTGTGGGAACTGCATTCTTGTGTGATAGTGAGAATGTTTTGATAGATTATTTGGGATTGACATTCCCTGTTCGGGTGATTAGCTATCCTGGGATAACGAACGCTTTTACCATTTCGGGACTGGGATGTTTCGGTTAAAACATCATTCACGGGCATTCATGGTCATTTATTGCATTCATACTTGTCGTGCTTCAGTGTCATGAGCTTATGAAAACGTGGACACTTTTTATGATGTTTGCATGTGTGCTAAACATACAATCATACACTTGGAAATCTTGCGGTCCTACTATTGATTTACATAAACCTATGAATTCACCAACATTATGTTGACGTTTTAAGCATGTTTTTCAGGTCAATAAGGCACGAGGTGCGATGATACATTGGAAGTCAATAATTGAAGAGTCAACACTTAAGATTTGGGGTCTTATTACATTTTGGGAAAATTGTTATAAACCGGAATCTTTATTTATATTGTTGAACAAATTTGAAGCCATGGGCTTATGTAACAAACAAGTATTTTGTTAATCCAATGTATCTTTTTCAAACGACACGTTTAGTAGTCGTTCTCAGAATCTTGTGCTATTGATCCATAAATGTAACGCCCTCGGATATTCAACATTCCGCTGCATGCTCAGATTTGAGGGTGTTACAGATTGGTACCAGAGCCAAGGTTATAGAGAACCAGGTCAAAAGTTTTTGTCTGGACTATAACCATTTTCAAAACTGTTTTTCACAAATGGGATTTGCGAGGGACATACATGCATTACTTGGTTACATCTAGCGCATATATGCTTACATGACATGCATTGCTTTAGCATTAGTAGGGTACTAAGTGCTTACATGATTAATATACGTGTATATAAATGATATTACGTATATTACTATAAGAGCTTTATTATTAAAGCTTACAGACATATCATATCGATCCTTCCTATAAGTAATACTTATATAAGTTATTTTGCTTTTTGCAGTAATCATGTCTTCTGCGACATCTGCTGTTACCTACACTTCCATCTACACCGACTCTGAGCCCGGCAGAGCCTTTTGGGGAGCCGATGATGAGGAGGTATCTGAGAGAGGCGTTTCATGGGTCATCGTATTAGGATATGACAGACTCCCGATACAGCCAGTAGCCCCACCATCACCGGATTACATACCAGGCCCAGAGGATCCACAGACACCCTGTTAAGACCTCAGCAGGTTTGCATGGTTTTTTTCTTTTTTGGGGACTAGTGATGAGACTTTTTATATCCTTAAGGATTTCATTACAATTTGTTGAAAACCCCTAACTAAAAAGGTTAAGGCTATAAGGTGTGACAATGGGACAGAGTTTAAAAATTCTAACTTAATTGAACTCTGTGGGTCCAAGGGGATTAAAAGGGATTATAGTGTTGCCAGAACCCCACAACAAAATGGGGTTGCTGAAAGGAAAAATAGAATCCTTATAGAGGCAGCAAGAACTATGCTTGCTGACTCTAAGTTACCTACCATGTTTTGGACAGAACAGTTTAAAACTGCTTGTTAGTTCTAAAACAGGGTTTTGGTAACTCGGCCCATACTAAAACACCCTATGAACTTTTATCTGGGAAAGTACCAAACATTAGTCACCTTAACCTTTTGGCTGTCATGTGTACCCATACTTAATACTATGATCACTGGGAAAATTTAAGGGTAAAGCTGATGAAGGATTGCTTGTCGGGTACTCAGCTCAACGTAAATGTGCCTTATAGAGTCTATAATTTATCCAACAAAAAAGATAGAAGAAACACTGAAATCTGAATATTAGAAGATAAACCTAAAAGTTCAGGGTCTGGGCCATGAGTGGTACTTTGACCTTGACTATTTGACTGATTCTTTAGGTTATACTCGTTTCAAATCTAATCAACCTGCAGGTACTCAAAATACTAACACTCATGCAGGTACACACGATTACTCAGATTCAGAGTGTGATGAACAAGTGATTGTTGTTCCTTCTTTTCCTTCAAACCATTTTCTCAGGTCCCAAGGTTCATACTGCTTCTGCCATAGTGGAGAGTACTTCAGACTATGCAAAGGAACTTGATAGGCTTCAAAGACAAGCATATGAAGCTAATTCTACAGCAAAGGATACTTGGAACACAGCTGATACGATTCCTACTGGTAGTGGTGTTCCTACTACTAGCAATTCCCAACTGGAAGTAATAATCACTGCAGTGGTTCTGCTGTTGCCATCTACTCCAACTTCCTTCTGTGTTGAACCTGTTATGCTGATGGCTACACCGACTTTCCTCCAGGTCACACATTGGGCTCAAATGGAAATTCGACAAGATATTCGCTCCTCCTCCTGACCTTTGCAAATCATATGTCCTCAACTTCAGAGAAGGAGGGCATTCACCATCATCCGACTAACTGTCATTTTCTCTGAATCAACATATGATGCAGACTTTGGTGGTTCAACACAAATTTAGCACCTTCCATAGCTGTTGATGCCTGTCCCACAAGAAGGGGCATGACTGTTTCATCTATCTCATAGATTTATTAGGGGATATACTTCACCAGGATCTGACAAGGGGCACTTTGAAGAAGTCCAAGTATGTGGAGAGAGTGCTCTTGCAGGCTTGATTTTCATGATCAAACAAAGGAAACAATCACACAACATCCCCATTGTAAGTTTACTTGTTTCTACCCAACTTGAACCAAGCAGTGTGCCTCAAGCACTATAATGATCCTGATTAGGGTAGAAAGCTATGCAAGAGAGATGCAACATTTTGTTAAATCAGGATGGGTGGAAAACTTGTACCTTTGCAGAAGGAAAACGCTATTGGGACCAAGGATTCTTAAAAGAAAAGAGATGCCAGAGGTATATTAGTTTGTAATAAAGCAAGGTTGGTGGCTCAAGGTCCATAGGCCAAGAGGAGGGCATAGACTATGATGAGGTGTTTGCTCCAGTGGCCTCGAATGAAGCTATCAAGATTATTCTTAGCATTTGCCTCAAACATAGGTATTATGGTAATATCAATGATTCAAGAGTGCCTTTCACTATGGGCAAAATTGATGAAGAAGTCTATGTTACTCAACCAAAAGGGTTTGAAGATCCTTTCTACCCTAAACATGTGTACAGAGTTGTGAAAGCTTTGTATGGTCTTCATCAAGCACCAAGGGCCTGGTATGCAAGATTGTCTACTTTTCTGTTAACGCATAATTACAGAAGAGGTACTATAGACAAAACTCTTTTCATTAAGAAGAATTCCAGGTATCATCTTAGTACAGGTGCTCATGTGGATGACATTAATTTTGCTCTACTAACCCAGACCTGGTGTAGATGAGCTTGAAGGTGATGAATGAAAGGAAGAATTTTGAGAATTGAGAGCTATGGGTGAGTTGACATTCTTCTTTAGGACACAAGGGCAAGCACATCCTGATAGGATTTTTTATCAGCCAGACAAGTATGTCCAAGACATCTTGGAAATTTGATATGGAAAGTGTGAGACCTGCAACAACACCCTATGAAGCTGCTAAGCCTAAATCCAAGGATGAACCTGATGATGCTGTTAATGTTCATCTATACAGATCTATGATAGGTTCACTTATGTATTTGACAGCTTCAAGGCCAGATATTATGTTTGCAGTGAGTGCTTGTTCTAGACACCAGGTCACACCTTTACTTCCCATTTGAATAGCAGTAAGAAAATCTTTAAGTATCTTAAAGGCCCAACCAAAACTTGGTCTCTGGTACCCAAGAGATTCTCCCTTTGTGTTGGAAGCTTACAGTGATAGTGATTATGCTGGTTCCAATGGTGATAGGAAATCCACAACTGGTGGATGTCAATTTCTGGGTAGAAGATTGATATCATGGCAGTGCAAAAAGCAAACATAATGGCAACTTCTACCACTGAAGCAGAATAAGTTCTGCTGCTCACTGTTTGGACAGGTACTTTGGATTCATAAATCAAATGCAAATTTGGTTCAATTTTAATGAATACTAAAATCTTTATTGATAATCATGTAACCAAATGCCATTGTTAAAAATCCAGTTTTATCACCAAAAACAAAGCACTTCGAGATTAGGCACCACTTTATTAAGATGTCAAATGAGAAACATCTTGTTCAGGTGCATAAAATTCACACAGATGATAATGTGGCTGATTTATTGACCAAAGCATTTGATGGACCCAGATTTAATTATTAAGTAGTTCATATTGGGATGCTAAATCCATAAATCCTCTGTTTAAGGGAGATTTTGGATTTAAGGGGAAGGACTGTTATGTATATTATTAGTTGTATTAATATTTTATTAGTTTATATATTTTATGTGTTTTATATAAGTTTAAATAAAATATTTTTTTTTTGTATGTATATGTTAAAGTAATAATGAAATACGTTGTTTAATATTTCGTATTTTTATCTAAATTTGTTTTATTGATTTATTTTTATTTTCTCTTAATATTTGATTATTTTTAGTTTGATTTTAATTTAAACAAATTTATTTTATCATAACTTATATACATTTAATATGGTTGAACTAAATTATCCATATAAAATATTTAACCACACCAATTGTAACCTATAATAATCTTCTCAAGCAAAACATCCCACACAAATACACCAAAAAGAAAGCCGAACCTAAAATACATAAAAATAAAAAAAACGTAAAAAACGAACATAAAAAATACAAAACGAACCCTAAAATACACAATACAAACAAAAAAATAAACACAATCATAAAAAAACAAAAAGAGCCAAACAATCGAAAAACAAACAAAATAAGAACACCAAAAAAAAACAAAAAGATACAATAAAAAAAATAAAATAACCACTACTAAAAACTCTACCACAAAAGAATCAAAACACAAGAAACACAACAACCCCACCCTAAAAAACCACCCACAACCCTCAACACACTCAAAACCAAACAAAACACCCAGACAAACAACCCCCAAACAATACCCAACCATAAAAATAAAAAAAAAAAAAAAAAAAAAGAAAAAAAAAAAAAAAAAAAAAAAAAAAAAAAAAAAAACAAAAAGAAAAAGACAAAAAACAAAAATAAAGAAAAAAAAAAAAAAAAAAAAAAAAAAAACTAGAAAAAAAAAAAATAAAAAAACAAAAAAAAAATAAAAAAAAAACCAAACACTAAATCAAGCAAATTAAAAACACAAAATCCAACACAAAAAATCAACAATAAAACCCCCAAATAAAACATTATAAACAAACAACACAACTACCAACACAGACAACAACAAAAATAACTCAAAACACCCAGACAAAAACAAACAAACCCCCAATCACCAAAAATCAACAAATAATACTTCAACAACAACCAAAAAAAAAAATAACATAGCAAACACCACAAAAACACACAAAAACACAAACAATCCACAAACAACAAAAACAAACATAGACACAACAACAAAACACAAAACACCTAACAAGAACTAAACCAAACACCAAATAACAAAAACATAAAAATACACCCCCCCCCCCAAACACAAATAAACCAATAAATACCACATAAAAAAATAACACAAACAAACCCAAAAAACACTCACACCTCAAACAAAAAAAAAAAAAAAAACAAACAGAACCCACCAACACAAAAACAAAAAAAACCACCAAAACAGCAAACAACCACCCCAAACAAACACCCCAACATCTCTAAACACGAAACAACCAACAATAAACATAAAACAACTAACAACAACAAACCGAAATCACTCAACAAAAACAACCATACGAACCACAAAAAGAGCCATCACACAACAAAATCAAAACATACAAAAACAACCACAAAAACCAATCTAACACAACACAAAACACCATCAAAAAAAAATAATACAAAAAAAATTCCAACACACAACAAAACCAAAAACGAACACAACAACAATAAAACAACAACCCCAGAACCCAACCCAACATAAAAAAACAACCCAACCAAAAAAACCATCCAACATCACTCAAAACAACCAAAATAAAAAGCCCAACCACCAAACCCACCAAAAAAAACACCCTACACGCCAATCACACAACCCCCAACCACCAAAAAAACCAACCACACCAACAAACCCACCCACAGCACCTAACACAAAGCACACACCAAAACCCCACCTCAACCAAACCACACCCTAAACAAACCCCAACCCCCCCCCCACCTCCCGAACTCGTCAATAAGGGGTAAAACCAACTCCCATCCCCCCTCCCTCAACCTTCCCTCCCCACAACCCCCATACCCCCACCCTCCTCGAACCCCCCACAAAATCACGCACCACCTACCTAATCCCACTCCCCACACCACCCACAACACACATATCACCCACCACCAACAAAAACAACCAACACCCTCCTCTAAAAAAACAACAACCAAAACACCAAAACCCAACCACACACCACGCAACCCACAACACACAACAAACCCCACACCCATACCCTACCAACCCGACCATACAAAAAAAAACCCACACCCTACAAAAAAACACACACCTCCAAACCAAAAAAACACACACCTCCCCTCCTCTATACCCAACAAGAAGAAACCACTAAGACAAAACCCTATACACAACAGAAGTGGATTAGGACATCCACTAAAGCAGTGTCCGAACTTCATGAATGTGTGAATTGCATGGAAGTCTGTGTGGCTTAAAATTAAAAAGCGAACAAAATCCTTCAGGTTGGATTTTGAGTTATTACTGGTGTTGCAAGAGTTTCTACTAGTGGTAATACTGGTTTCTATTGGCTGAACACTTGCTACTGGTTGTCTTACTGGTTCCTGCTGGTAGCGTTGTTCCTGCTGGTCTTATTAGTTTTTCGTTAGAGTTGACTTTTGTTTAATCAAGTCACTTAAATTGAGTTTTAAATATCTCATTAATAAAGCTAGTAGGTTGCCATTTTAATTGATCAAAGGGTTATCTATTTAATGGGTTAATCACTGTTTGCCCTCATTTTTACAATTACCTTTGCGATCAAACCCTAATTTTTACAGCCCTCTTTATTCATTCCACTCACCCTTTGAAATTGTGATTCCTACTACCCACCAGTAGCAACTCTCTCATAGCAATCTAACACCAGCATTTAACATACAACCTATTCAACTACCAGTACGAATCAATAGGGGCTTCCCTAAAATAGCGCGATGAGCACAACAGAATTGATTCTTGGAGAAACTCAAATGGAGACCGATTATCATCCGGTTAATGGATTTTTTTACTTAATTCCCAACATTATGTAATGCTATTGTAACTGACCCACACAACTATGATCCCAATAACCCAATTCTGGTCTACGGCCTCACTCCGATCATCTGAGCTAGGTCCACCAGCTATTATGGCCACCATTGATGGGACTTCTTACACAATCACTGAATCATTTATGAGGAGTCAATTGCAGTTACATGATGAGGGGGAATTATGGATATGCCTATACCTGACATATTCTTAGGCATGGATAATCTAGTTACCTCGACCAGAGGGAAAGATTGAACCTTTCATAAGAACTAATTCCTCACCTCCAGTGGAGGTCCGATCCAATACTCTCTACATGTGTCTTAGTACTAAGTCAGGGAGTTGGGATCATTTGGAACCTTTGGCTATAGCTTTAATCTTTGTGGAAGAGGGAAAGACTACAATTAGTGGTGTCTCAGAAATATCTTTACAGGGAAGGTAAATAACATTAATTAAATTCTAAGAAAATATTTTGATGTTTCCTAGGTTTTCTATAAATGATAACTTGACTAGAAACTAGGATTACCAAACCATACCATGCAGTTAGACTGACCAGCAAGATGTTTGCAAATATGAGACTGAATTTTCATGGAGACCATATGCCTTTGGTGGCTGCAATGCTTCCTCCTCCTCAAGCTGCCATTGCAGCTGGTACATCAGGGGAGGCGCATCACCCAAACCCTCAGCCTGACCATGCAACTGTTACAAAACCTGTGCACCAAACTGTTTCTTCTTCATGATCATGGATCCACATCACCAAGACAAACACCCAGACCAATACCAACTTCTCCTAGTGCTCCAAGTGAATCAGAAAGGTCCATCTTCTGACCCTCATGTTGAGTCTTCTTCAAAGGCCAATGATTCCAATCCTGACCCTACAGTGGCAGATGATCCCTTGGGAGGATCTTTCTTTGCTTCTCCTTCTAGGTCTACTGCAGCTCCACATGACGGTACATCCACAGAGGTGCTGAGGACTTACTTCTTACTCTAACACTTTGGTAACTTTAGTGTCTGAACAGGGGAAGAAATTGAAGTTTTAGAACTGAGCTTCAAGCTCACAAGCTACTGTTTAAGGATGTGATGGGGAGATTGGTAAAGAGAGTGAAGATTTTGGAGTCAAAACTCAAAGCAAGGGGAAGGAATGTGATTTTAAGTGAATCTGACAACGAGGAGGATGAGGAACAATAGTGGAATCCATTGATCAAGCTAGCTAAGGCAGCTGCAATTGCCTGCTGGACACTTTTTCTGTACTTGCTGATGCCGCTCAGCGACCTAAATTTCCTCCTATTTCCACCTTCCCCACTGATGCATTTGTTCATGGAAATGCTGTTCCTACTGGTACTGCTTCTAATTTCTCTGCTGATCCCTCTAACAAAGGTAAATCTCCAATGGTGGAGGAAGATCCTCCAATAAAAGAAAGGTCGTTTAGATAGATGGAGGAGGATAGGTTGGGCGCAGAGGCTGCAAGGAAACTTTATGAAGAGGAACAAGCTGAATTGGCTAGAGAACAAGAGGAAATGAAGAAGAAGAGGCAAGAGGAACATGTTGAATTGACTAGAGAACAAGAGGAAATAAAGAAGAAAAGGCAAGAGGATGTGATCAATTCTGCCAAGTATTACAATTGATGCGGGGGGGGGGGGGGGGGGGGGGGGGGGGGGGGGATTGGTCCGACATCCATGGGACAAGTACATGCAAATAAATGACTACTTCTGGATCTAGTAGGTCCGATGTAAATGAGACAACTTAAAACAGCGAGGATGGCAGCATTATTGCTGAAAGGGAAGAAAGTTTGCGTGGCTCAAAGGTTTCCAAGATAAGATAAATAAGCCAATAACTTATGCCAACAGAGAGATTATATGAAACCTTTGTCAAAACCAAAAGCTTCCACCAACTACACAACAGGCTGGACATTTAAAACACGTGAGGACCTTTCTGATGATCAACCAAAGAAGAGTTTTACAAGATCAGACATGCTCTTGATCATCGCAATGCACAAGTAAACCTAAGGAGGTCACTTAAAAGACCAGGTGCTGATGTGGAACAACCTGGGTCTAAGAAGTCAAAATCCTCTGCAGCTCCACAGACTCCAGTTCCTGCTGCTTTCCATCTAATCAACTACTGTGATACACCTGATTTACACCAACTCACCTTTTGTTGATACTCCCACCTGCCACTCCTCCACACTCACCCAAGCTGCATCACACCCTGAAGTATACACCATAAATAAAACATCTGTTTAAGCCAACGGTAGCACCTACACACCTTTTCTACACCTGTTTACTAGGTCCATCTGGACCTAGGAAAAGAAGTCATCAACTGATTCTGATATCAAGACCAAAATGCACCAGGAGGATCTCTAAGCCCCAAGGAGAAGCCCTCTTCTGAAGTGGATTTTAACTGCTCCAATACTCCTTCATTAAGTGCTATTAAATGATGACTCTGATGATATGATGATTCCGACCCTCATTTCTTTGGCATGCATATTGCTGCTTGGGAATTTGTTCCTAACTGGCTTTGGGTGATGAGTCAATGCTTTATACTTCACTGATAAATCTTCCAATACTTCACGTCATCTTAAGAGATTCTGAACCTGCTTGATAGACAGGATCAGTCTAAGTTATAAGGTATGGATTGTTAATCATTATGAAAGTCCACCTCTAGCTAGTACAAGGACAATTTTTTGTGGGGGGAGATCTTCATTGTTTTGTTTGAGTCTACTCCTGGAGGTCAAGTGTTGACGTTTGGAATGATCACAAGAGTGGGTTATTCGTACTGGAAATTGTTTTCCATTTTCTTTATTCATGGCTAGAAATAATTGCGGCAAGATCTTATACATGTTGCAGATACACCATATCCCCTTTCAGTATCCTCATAATAAGATGCTGAAGATAAGTTGGAAGTGGAGATAATGGTTGTAGGGAATGACATGACGTATGCCTGTGACACCTATTAAGATTTAACAAGAATCAGCTTGCTTCCAGTGTTCCCATCCGCATAAGTTTGTACATGTTCCTGTTATGTATCTACTCTATTTCTTTTGCTATGTAATATTTTGATTGTTGCAGGTACTTTTGGATGGTTTTGAGGTTGTATGATGGCATCACAATGTTCCTGATATGTATTGGTACATAAAAATTGTTTAATTGATAAAAATAATATTGGTGCAAAATGTTTTTATGGCACTTTGTTTTTCAAAGTTTCTCTTTTGAGTGAAACATCATTATGGGTCAACCAATTCCCAGGCCTTATGGATAGAAATTAATTGAACCATGCTCTTAATTGCCAGGCCTTAGGGCTAGAATTAATTAAGGTTTTAGTTTAATTCCCAGGTTTCTTGTACCAAATGAAATGAATATCGCTGTAATGTTCTTAAAATCATAGGGACCACTCAACTACCAAGTGTTTTATGTACAAATAATTGAGATGGTTGTGCAATCCCACCATAGGGAAACCCATTCTGGTCTCCGCCAAGGATTGTCTACCCACAAGCCAAACGGCTATGTGGTAAAAGGCTATCCAAGATCCGTTTCTGGCTGTGATGACTTACCCAAAGTCTATAGTAATCAACCCACTATGATTCAAGTTTTTGGAGTAATGAAAGGGGTTCCAATCTTCCAATGGCATTCGATTTTCTAGGACCCAAGAGATTGCTAGCCAAGAGTTAATGGCTACTTGTAAAGCTTCATCAAAACAATTTACTTCTAGAAATCACACCTCTCCCGGAGTTTACACACATGCGGGATTTTATAGAGAATCGTATGTAACCCTGAATTGATGGATGTTGTTGCGATGCTCCAAAGTTGGTAGCTGCTTAACGATTGAGGTGTTAAAGATGTTTAAAGGTCCATCCATTTGGTTGCTGCTATTTTTGTTGTTAGTTTCAATCCACAAACTTTAAAGACTGAAGATCTATCTAGGAAACTGGAGTTAACTCTGCAAATTCCAGTTTAGGGGGGATTGTTTAGGTATATTTTGTTCTTTATTAGTTTTTCCTGCCTGTAGGGATTATATTTCCTACTGGTAAGTATTTGCGTACTGTAGTAGTATAAATCCTACTACTGCAGTATACAGTTCCCTGCTGGTTATATTATATCCTGGTAGAGAAACGTAATGACTCCCAAATAAGTTCCTAGTATGGAAAGACAGCGAATAATAGAATAGAATCATGCAAAAACATAATTCTAGGTAGAATTAGTATAGGGTTACATATCTATAAATGACACCACACGGTTTAGGTTTTTAGATAGTTAGAACAATCAAGAACAGTATTTTGTGTATATAAAAAGAAAAGATCCATAGATGACAAACTATTGTTTTTAGTAATTCTCATTAGCACTTATTTTTTTATTTTCCGCGGTGAACAATAGATGTGATTTGTTAGAGTCTCTCACAGAGTTACTTTTGATTACATTAGTGCTCTATATCATCAAGGCTTAAAAGATCTATCTAGGGCTGAGACCAACAAATGTCCTTTTGTCCTTTAATAGGGATTTGCCCCATTAATTGACAGAGAGGGTCAATTAAAGGAGACGTGAACAGTATTAACATCATTTCCCGCTAATATTAACTAAAATGGTGGCTTTGTATAAGTTTGACTTAGGCTATTTGGGCTTTGACTTGAGAAACGGGCCATAGTTTTTGGTTTTGGGCTAGGAAATAGGGTAAAGGGCTAGGGCTAAGAGTTTTAGTTATTTCGGGTATAATAAGAAAGGTAGGCCTATTTTAATTAGGGATCATTTGTGAAATTTAGGAAAACTTGAGGGACTGGATTTATACTTTTAGGATTTTTGTCCTTTAGTGTTTAACTTTTGTTGACCAAGAGTTGACTGAAGGTTTGACCGAGGTTTGACTTTTTGTCCTTTTGCTATAGAATCCTTGGCTCCTTTTGTGCTCTTCCGTTCCTCGTGTCCGTGATTGTTTGATTTTGATCGTTTTCTTATGATTTTTGCTTTATCCGTACCTACACAATCACAAAGACAAAACAAGCAATATTCAAGCATTTAAAGCACAATTTCGTCTTTTTAGGGTCTATTTTGATATAAAATGGATATGTGTTTTCACACATATCATAAAGCAATTTTTGTAACTAAAACCCGAGATGGTAGGACCCACTTCTTGGGAGTTTTTAAAAGTTAGCTTAACTCGCTAGATAAAAGACCCGCGGAAATCATGAATTGTTAATTGCCGGGAAATGGCATACGCTTATACATGGAATAGTACTATTTGGAGGCTGCCACCTCCAATCCGTGACGACTGGCTATCGTCAAGTGTCGGGAATATGACACAACGGATGCGTTGTATAGAGAATAATATGCACTCATAGCGAGGGTGTATAGTGGGCATACCTTGTTGGGAACCCCAACATAATTAGATGGTAACGTTCAATGTCATGAGACTTATAAATAATCCCCCGATATAACTTTGTTTGGCCACATCGTTATATCCTGATGAATATTGAGAAATGATACTTGTGTTCGGAAATTTTATTGTTTATATATATAAACTCTATGGATTCACTCAACATTATTGTTGACGTTTTAGCATGTTTTATCTCAGGTCCTTGAAGGTAATTCGGCGATGGAGATTTTGGTTGTCGCTTATGGAAACCTAAATGTTTTGAAGGCCCATTAAATAAAAGTCATTCGAAGATGATTTGTAAAAATGTTGTATGAATTATCAAATAATTTGGGACCGGTGATGTAAACTTTTATTTCGAATGAATGTATTTAAAAACGTCTCTTTTCGAGTCGTTTTCTATGCTTGAGTTGTTGTATTAATACGTAGCACCCCAAAGGACCCTTCCGCTGAGATATATGAAAATGGGGGTTACCAGATTGGAATCAAGAGCTAAGTTATAGATAACCAAAGATTTTTCAAAAAAAACTGAACGAAAGGTTTTTTTTAAATCTTTTTACCTATACAGTGGGCAAGCGAAATCTCCGAATTTACCGATGGAACAAGATGAGAAGGATTTATTTTATCGATATATATATGGAAATAATAAATATATTTTATAATATGAAATTTACATTATTTGAATATAAATGTTAATAATGTAAATTATTTAATACTAAACGAGATATTTATACGACGCAGATTATCATGGAGAACCCTAATCATCTTAACGAGCCGAATGAAGCTATTCCCGAAGTGACCCATTGTTCCCGACCGCACCAAGATGTGGATTTCCATGATCCTAACGAAATGTTGGCATTCCCCGACGATATGATTTGGTTGAATTATGACGAAGATAGATCTTGAAAAAGATAATAAGATGACTATGCTCAACCTAAATGTAAACGCTATCATATATATATCCAAGGGTTGGTGATCTGTGCGTGTTCTATCAAGGCAAGGCCATCGAATGATGCTGAGATTTATATTTCTTTTATGATGTGGAGGTGACAAAACCCCTGTCACCTGGGAGATGGTTTCATCGAGATTCTTGTGTGTCATCCGCGATTCTAAGTCAGAGGACGAAGTAGGTCGATATGCACTAGAGGCTACTGCTGGGACTATTACCCAAAAGCCTTATGCCACTCGTACCTTCCCGAGAGGTCTATTTGAGATGGGTGAGTCATCTTCTGCTCGTGACTCATCTAATAATTGACGATTTAGCACCGTGGGCTCTGAGGCGTGATTTAGAGGCGTCACGTGCTCGAGCTAGAGAGATGGAGGCTAAGTGGGGTACATGCCAAACTGAGATTGCTCTTCTCAAATCCAAGAATAAAATTAGGGGAGAAAGAAAGGGAGTTACTTAATCATGATTTGGAGAATGTCGAGCGTGCTTTGGGTAATGTTCTTGAGAGGGTGTCGGTATTAGAAAGCGGGGGAAAGCCACATTGAAGCAAAGGTTGGCATAGACTGAGACTACGTTATAGTGGGCTCGTATAGAGCGGTGACCATTGCTGAGAGGAGTTGCATGTGGACTCAAAGGAGAAACAAGTATTCTACATGGAAAGATGGGTTCGCATTAGGGCTGTTCCTAAGCCGCCATCTGATGATGAGGATACTAAGCGTCCAAGAAAGAAATCAAACAACTCTCCTCCTATGTGACGAGAGCCTTCTGAGTCCACATGGAATCACCTAGTGACACTTAGTAGGATTAATTTATCATTTGTTGTAACTTTTGTTGTAAATCACAAACTAAACTGAGATATCATTAGTAGAACTAGTCCTTGGAGTTGTATAGCATTAGATGGTGACATGTAATGTGTGACGATACAACTTGTGACTCGTTTATGATTAATGAAATGACTATCTTTTGATTTCTAAATTCTACGTGTGTCGTTGTTATCTTTCTTTTCTTGTTTCTTTTAACTGTTCTTATAAATTGTTTGATGCAATAATTGAATGAATACTCAATATGATATGAAATTGTTGTTATAAATTCTTCCTCTTCGTATTCTCAATCGCCATCGATATCTGGATCACATGACGATTTTGTCTAAACTCTTTTCTATCCGATTGTAATCGTTTCCACCCATTCATTTTGTGAACCACTCCTGACTACTCTCATGCAAACCACTTATTGTTTTATAAGTTAATATAATATCACCTGAGAAAATTTAAATTTCCATCATTTTACGAGTTATTTTAATTGAGACTTATAAATAGTCGTTATCACAAAAAGTTTTTTATTAACCTTTTTTCTTGTAAATTTAAATTACTTTCATACTATGAACGGTTCCTGAAAATTAATTTTATGATTTCCATCTTATAATAAGCACGGTTATACATTTAAATATAATAACACTAGTTTGATGAACTGAGCATTGCATTGCTATTCCTAAATTATACATAGTCGTGCACCTAAGTATAATTTAGAAGGGACCATGCAAGGCTGAATAGTAGTCACCGTAAGATTTTAAAAAGGTCAACTTTTAACCGTAATTCCGAAAAAAAAAATTGGCTTGCAAGTATTACAAGTTAGGAACATCTACATATGTGCCCTTATCCCTTCCTAATCGAATTCACCATCTGTGGATTGCGCTTCTTGACAATTGTATATTCTACCTCTTAATTCCTTTCATTTCAATCATAAATTCTTTGGATACTTATCCCAATTATCGACTACTGATACCCGACTTGAAGGTTTCAACGTTTCCAATCCATTCTTTTCGACTAATCCTCCTTTAAGTAACTGAGATAAAAGATCCGAGATGCCTTCGTATGTGGAAAACTGATTATGAAAGTAAGGGGTACATGCATCCCAACACGGTAAGCGCCTCTTCTTTATAAGACTCGAAATTCGGCCGGTGGAATCACGCGTTGACTTCGCTCTTCAATTGCTAACTCTGTCTCTTGATTCCCTTGATTCGAGAAAGGTTGTGAGTATTCCTAACTCAAGTAAATCAGAAGGAATTGAAGGAAAGCTATTATGAGACGTTTCCCTGTTAATCGAGACTCTCCGAGGATTTCCTGAAAGAAATATCGAGAACTTCCTCTACCCAGGCAAAATTGAATTCGTATGATCTTATGTCCCGGTGCTAGGCACCTGTGGCGCGTGCGCCATATCGTTTCGCACCATCTGAAATGAAGGATTTTCCAGACAACTGCAAGAGTTGTCGGATAAAGGGTTATATTTTCAACAAGCTCGTCGCCCGTGGGAGCTACCGGAAATGTATCAGTGAAGAAGAAGGATGTTCGTTTCGAATGTGCCATTGATTACCGAGAACTGAACAAGTATTTACGATCAAGAATCGATAACCCAATACAAGGATGATGACTTATTTGATCAGCAGCAAGTTCTAGTGATTTACGAGATTGTATTAGTACGGCCCCTGGTTATCATCACTTCGTATCGCGAGGAACGACATTCCCAATCACACGTTTAGAACTCTCTATAGACAGTATAAGTCTCAGTAATGCTTTTAGACTGACTAATGCACCGTAGTATTCAATGATAAGATGAATCGCGTGTGCAAGCCCGAATCTATGATAAGTTTCGTGATTGTAATTCATTGATGACATTCCTGATTTATTCCAGAAATAAATAAGAAACATGGTAAACATTTGAAGACTATCTTAAATTTGCTATGGAGCGAAAAGTTGTACGCTAAATTTTCGAAATGTGATTTTTAGCTTGATTCCGTGCAATTCCTTGGCTATGTGATTGATAGTAGTGGAGCTCATGTTGATCCTACGAAGATCGAAGCTATTAAAAATTGGGCTGCACCGATTACACCAACGGAAGTCGACAATTTTGGGTTTGGCAGGCTTATTATCGAAGATTTATTAAGGAGTTTCTCTAATAATCCAAAAAAAACCCCATTAACTATACTACCACCCAGTAAAAATAAACCGTAAGTGTGGGGGCAACGACAAGAGAGGCACTTCAAACATTGAAGCTGAAATTGTGTAGTGCGCAAATATTATCACTACCCGAAGGAAGCGAAGACTTTATTGTGTATTGTGATGCATCTCTTAAAGGATTTAGAGCTGTTTTAATGCAACGAGAGAAAGGTATGTGTACTCCTCTAGGCAAGCTTAAAAGAATGGAAAAAATTAGTACGACCCATGACTTAGAAGTGGGAGCGGTGGTTTTTTGCTCTCGACTATGAGAACATTATTTGTACGGAGACTAAGTGTACGTAAAAAATCGATCACAAAAGCCTACAATATATTTTGGATCAGAAAGAGCTAAATATGAGGTAGCGTAGATGGATTGAACTTCTGAGTGATTACGATTGTGTTATTCGTTATCACCCGGGAAAGGCGAATGTTGTCGCTGATGCGTTGAGCAGGAAGGATAAGGAACTGATTTGAGTGCGTGCTTTAGTGGTGACGGTACATAACAATTTACCCGAACAAATTCGAAATGCATAAGTTGAAGCGTGCAAGGAGGAAAATATTCGTGCCGAAGGATTTATTGAGGCGGAAGGGGACCATTCGAAGTTAGATCCGAAGGTATGAAAATGTCTGAAAGGACGAGTATGGTTACCATTATTTGGAGGATTGAGAGGTCTGGGTTCTGAGCATAGATGGGTTTGCCGATGAGTGTTTGTAAAAGTTCAAGGGAGTATCTGCTGTTAAGGTTAGTTTTTTAATATTTTGGTTATTCTATATTTTACGTCTTTGTTTTATGTATTTTGATCAAGTTTGTTAGTTTGTGATTAAGAGATAGAAGGGATGTTAGTTTATGGACCGTAATGTGATCTGTAATGTAAAAAGAACAACATGCTATCTATTTAATCATTAGAATATGGGGCAGTTTATTCATGAAAGGCAATGAAAAGGATGTTTTCAAACAAGCTGTTATTATAGGTTGTCGAAAGTCTCCTTGAAAACAATGTTGCATGTCCGGTGCTTTAGTTCAGGGTTGTCGTCTTCAGTCATCAGGATTTTAAGGTCGTCCGGACTTGTGACTCTAGATATGGCTACATAGAGTTGGTCATCGCTGAATACAGGATTAGGCAAGTAGATACCCACATGATTAAGTGACTGCCCCAGACTTTTGTTTATTGTCATCGCGTAGCATGGTTTTACCGGGAATTTTCGTTGTTTCATTACGAAAGGCCATTGGGTTTGTGTAGATGTGAGGGTGATCCGGGGTATTAGGACGGTCTGTCCGACGTTTGAGCCAGTAAGGATTTATGCCCGAGGCACAAACTGTCCTAGATCGATGATGATCAGCCAGGTCCCGTTGCACAAACCCTGGGTTGGATTTACATTACGTAATAGCATTATCGGAAGTTCCTTCTTAAGGTGGAGTGCATGAGGTGGCATTCCCGAGAAGTTTAATGTATTTAGAAACTCTACGGGATATAGATGTTGTTGTTCTAGGATGTCAGTTGATGCTTTGCATACCTCATCTGCGCTGTTGTATGTTTTTGTTGGACCTAGCAAATTTTTAAACATGTATGCGTTTATTTCATCAACATCATCATTTCTAGGTGTTAGGATGGCCCTTTCTTTTAGATATTCACCGTCACTTTTTTTGGATATGAAGTCCGGGAATGTATCGTTCACAATGTGTTCTATTTGAGATTATGCCGAACTAAGAATGAAATCTTCTAGGATTTCAATCCATGTTGCTTCATCTTCATCTTCCTTTTTTTTTGCTTCGACCGTCCCGTCCCCCACATCTAACACCCATTTATTAAACTTTTTTCTGCGGGTATCAATCTCCCTGTTTATAGTATACTCATTGACCCGCATGCTTCTTGTCAGTGGAAACCTTACAGGATTTCCAAAGTTCCGAACGATTTATGCAGGCTTGTACAATCTCCGCCCTTTTGCCTTTTGGTATTACCGAGAGAATCTGTCTAAAGTCGCCGCCCAGCAAAACTGTATGTGACAAACCGTCAATTTCAGGTCGTTATTTTATTCTCGAGTATTAAATATATTTTTCAATTTTATGATGAGATATGAACTCACGACTAACCGGTAGAATTAGGGCTTACATTTGTAATTTACGCGATGTTTACAAAGAATCGGCGAATTCTACGTTAAGCATCGACGCTTATATTTTCAAATTACCATAGAAATAATTTTATTACATTCGTTTTTATTTTTCGTGTCTCGTTCTATTTTTACTTTTTATAAAAAACAACTATAAATCGTACCTTTTTAAATATATTTACAAATTATGGGGCAAGTTATACAACTCACCCCACTAAACTATAACCCCATTGGGGCGGATCAACCAAGGGGGAGGTATCCCCTTGGCACCGCCTTAACTCTCGGAATATTTATCGTTGATACCCGTTAGCCTCAAAACTACCTACCTATCTTAAAATTTATACCCTAAACACTAAAATTATTATTAAAAAAATCAATTGTGGTAATGACACCACATTAGGTGGTGTGGCACATTATGATGCCATTTCAAGACACTTGTCTTGATGATATGTTACTCTTGCATGATCAAGATTTATAAAACCACTAGCACACTTATCTTCCTCATTTTGCATTGATAAAAATTAGAACACTCTCTTGTTGCTCTCTTCTCTTGCCGTCCCAAAATAAGCACCAAAACACCATCATCATTCAAATTTCCTAGCTCAAATCTATACTAGTTTAAACCTTCCATGTTTGTGTAACCATTTTTGAGGTGATTTAAAGAGGTTTTAAAGAAGGTTTTTATACAAGTTGGGGCTGAAGTTAAACAAGTTTTTATCAAGTTTTTGGGTAATGAAAATGGTGATCTAAAATAATTTAGGTAAAGATCAAAGTTGGAGTAGAAGGGTTATATTGTTTTTTTATCAATTGATCATTCTCATCATTTATTTGGGGTAAAACTCTACTTGTTTTCATTATTATTGTATTTATAATTTCCTTATTGTATATGTAAATGTATGATATATGATGATCAAGAGGTGAAATTGTCCATGCATGCATAAATCTATTAAAAATGGCTTAATCAACTATTGAAACTAGCTAGAAATCACTAAAAATTATGGGCTGATGTTAACAGTAGGTTCTGGACTTTTGAGTAACTTTGAGAGTTGATTTGAATACTCTAAGTTGTAGACAAATGTCTTGTGATCATGTAGCAAATTGGATCTCCATTGGAATGTAAAAATTGAGTAAGTTATGGACAAAATACTAAACCTAGTTGATTCTGACCTTGCTATACAGATGACATAAAAAGTCATAATTACGTACTGAGTTGGTTAAAAAGTTAAAATTATGAGACCTAGATAAAATAATGTAGGATCTGAACCAGTTGGATGGTCAACCAATTCATTATGGTTTGTAAATGGCATCAAAAATGGTGAACGTGTGATTTCAGTCCGAATTTGTAACTTGACCTTTGTGTAGTGATTTGATCATAAGTATATGTATACTTAAAATAAGTATAAAAGTAACATTGGATTTGTAATATATTCTTAATTATGAAACTAAGGATGTAAAGTTTTCAATTATATCATTTACGGTTATTAAAATACGACTATTTTTATAAACCTAAACGTATATAAAATTTTACGTCTACACAAACACTATAATTAATAAAACGTTTTTACCACTAAAACCCGAGGTGGTAGGACCCACTTCTTGGGAGTTTTTAAAAGTTAACTTACTGATAATAAACATGTTCCGACCTCGAGAACCCGAAAATTTATAATAAGACTCATTTACAAGCTTAAATGGGCCATAAGGCCTAATTGGGCAACTAGGCCCAATGTATTAAAATAGACATATTGGACTTGGCTTTAAGCCTAACCCACTTGGGCTTATTTAATGGGCTAAGACCTGATCTTAGGTTAATAATATCAACCTAATAACTTAATGGGCTTGCTTAATGGGACTATTGGGCTTGCTTAATGGGCCTATTGGGCTTTTTGGACCAATTTGGACAATATTAGTAAAATGGCTAATAAAAACAAGTTAAAAACCTAGAAAACTTTAAGTGTGAAATAATTATATTTCAAGAGCATGATCATCATATAAACTACATGTATACATATACTTATTTAATTTATGAATTATCATTTATTTTTATCGACTAGAAACCTAAGGCCCGTTACAATTTGTATAGGTCTTGGTTGATTGACGCTCCTACATCCAAAGTTTTTATTCATCGATATTCTCGTCCGACATCACTAAGTGAGTTCATAGCCTCGCATTTTTACACTTTATGAATTATCAAATATTTAGGAGCGGTGATGAAAATTTTTATTCGAGATGTATGTATTTAAAAACGTCTCTTTTCGAGTCGTTTTCTATGCTTGAGTTGTTGTATTAATCGTTAGCACCCCAAAGGACCCTTCCGCTGCGAGGATATATGAAAAATGGGGGTGTTTACACCTCCTTCAAAGTTTATTGCTGCGGTAAGGTAAGAAAAGTATTTAGGTATACGTCGCGGCTCACTCTCGACATCATTAGTGTGCGAAGACAATCTATAGGACATATCGTGACTATAACGGTGTTCTTAGTAACAATGTGCTTAGGGACAGTGTGACAACAGTAACCGATGTGAAAGCAAGCTCAGAACATAAATGGACCAATCAACATAAGCATGATGTACTAAAATCAGATAGTGGACATTTAAAAGTAAATGATGTACGATGCATATAATTCCTAGTATGTTTTTCAGTGACTAAAGTGGAAAGTCGGTTTTTTTTAGAATTGTTTAAAAAAATAACTATACCCAGTGTTGCATGATACTCCCTGAATTAGACATAGTTGATCAAGTTATGTCTAATTGAGGTCTAATGATGCAAAACACCTCGGACTAGTGACTCGTTTCATGTTCGTGTGTTTTTAGTAAAAGGAAAATCATTTGGGTATAGTTCGGTATTTTTCATTTTTGAAAAAAAACCGATGACCTTAGGCTCTGATTACCAATTGTCAACAACCTACCAAGGGGAATCGCGAGGTGTAAATTTTAATAAGATCACATAAGATGATAGAAAAAAACTCCATACATGAGTTAAATAAAAGAAAGTTATCTGAATACAAACAATTCCGGTACAAGTTTAAAAGTATAAAAGTACAACATAGTATTTTTGTTTTCCGAACATGATCACCCAACAATACAATACTTGGAAGAAGAAAATTGACATTCTTTGGAACAAGCTCAATGCAACTCACACTTAAGTTCCCACTTTAGGAACGTCACATGAAAAAGCATGATATTAACAGTCAACATCGAAATAGTTGTGAGTTTCTCAAGACTTTGTACACCAAATATAGTTTATTAACAAGTAGACAGTACTAATAAGTTTGCCAACCATTGGCACGGTATCAAAAACAGTGTACTAAACTAAAATCAATTTCAGTAACAAGTTTATAGTACAAAACAAAATTCAAGTTTTCAATAACAGGTTCCAGTTACATAAAGTAACATAAACAAAATCAATTCACCATAGACGTTATGCTTAGTGGTTATGCTGAGGCATACTTTAACGTATTATGCCTTAACCTTCCAATACATCCAATCAAGTTCCAGTTGTATAGTGTGGCACATAAATTCTTACTACTATGCAACCTGTGCGGGAGTGTGGGAGAGGCTAGTACTCCTACATATGCTATCCATAAGTACTAATTCTCAATCCCAATGAGTGGGATAAAGATATTTAAAAGTTGGGGCTGGGTTCCAAGCATACAACAACATACATGCCAAGTTCAAGTTCAACACGTTTCCAAAGTTCAACAAGTTCAAATCAAGTTCCATACGTTCAAAACAAGTTCAAGTTCAAATGTGCTCAAAAGATCAATTACTTCAAAGTAAGAGTATAAAAATGACACATCATGCTTTCCACCCCAAAACATTTAAAACATGTATGAAAAAGAGGATGTGAGAAACTCACCTTAAAAGTTAGAACGATAATAGGACTTCTCGGCACACCACACTAAATAGGCAACCCAAACGAATACGCAACCTTCTACTCGTAACCTAAGGCAAGTAAATATACCTAATTAGATCCTATACGATATGCTCGGACAATATTAAGGTTCATTTGTTATGCCTTGTGTTCACATTTGTTTCCAAAGTCACTTTTATCACAAAACGCAATTACAACAATTTGACCTAAATTTCCTGGCACTTTAAGTATTTATTTGACCAAGTATATGAGTTTAGGTTTTAATGTCGTATGTATTTGTTTGTGATCGAATGACTTTTCTTAAGGGAGAGGGATGAGGTATTTATATAGTCCCTCAACCCTAGTTGTAGATCAACTATAACTCCTTTCACTTATCATTATCACAAAATAATTTGCACTAAAACCCTTTTCTAGAATCCTTCAAAATCTGCCACTTTTGGGAGGAGGACGATAGTTTCGGTTTTCGACTTTTAAGTCCTTTCGGTTCATATTTAAATAGTTGTTAAGTTAGTTATAAAATATAACGGTAACTAACGGTAATTTAAATTATCAACATGAAGCATATTATATAATTAATAAATATATAACAAGTATATATATTATTTACATAATAAACGTACTCTTCGTGTCTTAACGTGTGTGCCCCCAATAGGCTCACACATTTCTTGTCATATTAGTACTAGTCCAACTACCATAATCCAACAAAATATTTATTTATAATCAACTTATGCTCAAATCAATATGACCCAAAAATAAAATAGGGGCTGTTTGAAAAATAGCTTTGACTTAATCAAGTCAAACCAATAACCCAACATGCAAAAACGACCCAATCAACTCCCACAATCATATTATACAAGTCTTAACATCAATATCATCTAAAAATCTCAGTGGGTTCATGGATCTAAAGCTCTTTTACACACAAACTTACAAGATGTGCCAAAAAATTTGAAAATCAAAGACTTTATGTTACTTGTCTTGCATAGATCTTGTAGCAAAAATAAAAATGCATAACCCAATGTTTTTGTACATCATTATTACTGAAAATAATTTACCCATAAATATTTTTACAAAAGCAAGCTTAAATGTATAAGAAAAGTCAAGAAAACCTCATTTTTGAAGAGTTTTGGTACAAGAGACATACTAGTCATCTTGTGCCATGATTTTTACCTTTGATCTTGCTCCCAAAGATTTAAAATGAAGGTGTTTTGATGGTGGTTAGGTGGCGGCAGCAGTAAAAAGAACAAGGAGGAGAAAATATTTGGTTGTTCTTAGATCTATAAATGAAGTAAGTGGTTTTGTGTTTATATAGGGACAATAGTTAAATGGTTTTGTTATTGCAAGCATTTTTATTGGTGGGGGGAAGAGGTTGGTCGGCCACAAGGCTCAAAGAAGAGGGATAGTGTTTATTTTATGCATTATTAGGTATATTCTAGTTGTTTAGATGATATAACTGAAGCGCGAAGTCTCAAAAACGCGAAAAACATCATACCGGGTAACGTAAAAGTCTAAAACTTATAAAAATGTTATAAGTTGTAAAAATAGTTAAATTTTGTATTTTAAACATGACATGAGCATATCGGGATGTTTAAACGACGATTATTAAAAACGTAGGTCGTAGACACGTTCGGTAAATACGTAAAATGTCGTAAAAATGTAACTTTTGAGATAGCTTATGATTTTGTTAAATTATGTTTTCCCATGTGTTTTAACATTGTTATAATGTTATTTGAGCATATCGTTGGTCGTTAGGACCGTTAACTAGGATCGTTAGGTCAAAGGTGCGTTCGTATAACTAGGGTTCCTAGGAAAATAAGCGTTAAACACTAAAAATAGTATGACCACGTAAAAGTGACTCCATAAATAATTAGAAGAGTCAATTATCATTTGTTTGCTTTCGGTTACTGACCTCAAAAATTGACGGATGTCACACTTTTCCCCCGTTAAAGGGAATTTCGTCCCAAAATTTCAGTTACTCGTTCTAAGCCGTAGTGCTCGCGAACAGTTGCGGAAATTTGCGCTTCATCTCGTCTTCTGCTGAAATTTGCGCTTCATCTCGTCTTCTTGTTCCCAAGTAAATTATGGTCCTCGTCGGGAGTTCCAACGAACTTTTACAATAGGAATCCAGCTTCGCTTAAGCTTCTTGACCTCACGGTCCATAATTTTAATAGGTTTTTCAACAAAACATAGTTTGTCGTTGATCTTGATTTCTTCTAGCGATACGTGTAAGTTTACGTCAGCCAGGCATTTCTTCAGGTTTGACACGTGGAACGTGTCATGAATGCCTACAAGTTCTTGCGGTAGACGCAAACGATAAGCAACAGGACCCACTCGCTCGATGACCTCGAACGGTCCCATATATCTCGGTGAAAGCTTGCTTCTCTTACCAAAATATACCACACCTTTCTAAGGCGACACTTTGAGTAGTACTTTATCACCGACACTAAACTTTAACGACTTCCGTCGATTGTCGGCATAACTCTTCTGGCGATCTCGTGCAGTCTTCAATCTTTCCTTTATTTGAACAATCTTGTCGGTAGTCTCTTGGACAATCTCTGGTCTAATTAGCTGGCTTTCACCTACCTCTGCCCAAGCTATAGGCGTTCAACATTTCCTTCCATACAATGCTTCAAAAGGAGCACACTTTACGCTTGTGTGGTAACTGTTATTGTATGAAAATTCTACTAACGGTAGGTGAGTATCCTAGTTTCCACCAAAATCAATTGCACAAGATCTAAGCATGTCTT
>BQNB010061036.1:0-36675 GCA_026074375.1 Tanacetum coccineum | reverse complement strand
TGGCATTTTAAGTCCGTTTTTGGTTATTTTAGCTTGTTTTTAAAGGTAAAAGGTATGTGTAATTAAGCACATACCAGTGACTATGTAGGAGCCAGCCTTGACGAAAAATCAACAACAAGTGGCTGTCAATTTCTTGGTAGAAGATTGATCTCTTGGCAATGCAAGAAGTAGACTATTATGGCAAATTCTACTACTGAGGCAGAATATGTTGCAATTGTTAACTTTTATGGGTAAGTACTATGGATACAGAATCAGATGATGAATTATGGTTTTAATTTCATGAACACCAGAATCCATATTGATAATGAGAGCACTATAAGTGTTATCAAAAATCTTGTTGCTCATTCTAGGACCAAGCATATCAAAATTTGATTTCATTTTATCAGAGATTGCTATGAGAAAAGACTGATAGAAGTTATCAAGATTCACACAGACTCTAATATTTCAGAACTTCTCACCAAAGGATTTGATGTCACAAGATTTAACTTTTTGGTGGTTAGCATTAGGATGTTAAATTTGTAACCACAATTAAGGGGAGGCAAGATATTTGTTGTACAGTTTATAGATGAATCCCAAGAATAAGAGATGGCTATGATGCTCATTTAGGGTTCACTATACTCTTTGGCATAGGGATTCAAGGTTAGATCTTGTACTAAGCTTAGTTCATATTGCTGCAAAAACTTTATACTGCTAGTACCAAAATTAATACCGCTAGGCTTACTTAGTACTGCTCGAAGATATCTACAGATGATTATGGTGTTTGAATTAAGTGCAAAGCTATGTAATGCATTTTGGTTTGTTTTTAAGGGATCTTCATATGGTACTAAGTTAATTAGTGCTGCTAGTTTTGGTTAATTTTGGTAACCAAAAAATTAGTACCACCAGGCTTAAAGTTGGTAGCGTTGGGTAAAGTTTGTACCGCTGAATAGCCGTTGGAGAAAATACTGCTAGGGGTCTAAAGTGTAAATTGCACTATTTCTTTGATCTTGGGTTTACTTAACCTATATAAACCCATTTCAATTGCACACTTTCTTCACCTAATATCTCTTAATCGCTCTCGTTTAACAACCCTAATCTTTTCATCACCGATAACCAAAGTAGATCCCATAGTCTTACTTTGTTTGTTGAACAGTTTTGGACGACTGCTATGTCTAGAACAGTCAACAACATTAGTTATATAGATGCCACTTTGTTTGTTGAACAGTTTTGGACGACTGCTATGTCTAGAACAGTCAACAACATTAGTTATATAGATGCCACAGTTGCTGGCAAGCCTATGACTATCTAAGAGGCATCAATAAGAAGTGATCTTCTTTTTGATGATGCTGATGGGATAGATTCTTTGAATAATCAAGCTATATTTGATAATATTCAGCTAATAGGGTATGAGGGAGACCTGAATACATTAACTTTTAACAAAGCCCTCTTTTCACCCCAATGGAAATTTCTTTTTCATACCTTTGAATCAATGCATTAGTTCTAAAAGAAAGCTCCTCTTGGGATCAAAATTCCCACTTAAATATGCCACAGGCAGTAATTGTTTAGCCACTAATCAGAAATACAATTTTTCAAAATTAGTTTTTGGTGGCATGCTACGACACTTGGATGCAACTAAGAAGTTTGTAATGTATCCAAGTTTTTTACAAATCTTTTTGAGCAATCACTTAAAAGATGTATATGTTCCCTTGGACCACTTTCCAGTCCCAACCCTAACTAAAAAGGTCTTGACATTTATGGTTAAAAAGGGTAAGAACTTTTCAGGGAAGGTTATACCTTTATTTGATTTTATATGATGGTATTCAAAAACAGTGGATGAGGACGTGAGGCGTCAGAAAGACCATTTGATTCCCAACCATCCCTCTCATCACTACCAAGTGAAGACAACCTCGACACTCTGACTGACCGTTCTCCTAGACCTTCTCCTTCTACAGCTATTCCTGATTCCAATCCAGAGGGTTCTGGAGGGAATCATGGAGGTCAGTCATCCAATGATATATCCCTCTCAGGGAATAAGGATGGTCTGACACTCCAAAGTGTATATGACCTTTGTGTGTCTTTATGTAAACAGGTCACAGCTCAGGCTAAAGAAATTAAAGCTTTGAAGGCTCAGGTCAAGAAGCTAATGAAAGGAGTCAAACCACTTCTCACACATCACAAATCCTAGATGAAGAGTGTTGCACTGAAGACAAGATTGGCAAGAAAGACTTCTCTGAAGGAAAAGGGGGTACATAAGGGGTATGTATCCAAACATGGGAGGAAATCTGTCAAATCTTTCAAGGGTGAACCATCTGTGCATAAAGATCCAGCTTTTGATTATATTGATGATATTTTGGATGAGGCAATGGACTACATGGAGTCTGAGGATGCTCAAGATGAGGGGAGGACAAGCTCTGTGGTGTTAAAAGAAAAGGAAAGTGCAGATAAGGAAGTAAGTACTGAAGCTCCTGTTAGTACTGTCAAGCCAAATAAAGGTACCGACAAGAGAAATGAAGGTACTGACAAGCAAGATGGAGGTACCGATAGTACAAAAGTTAGTACCGATAAACAAGATGAAGGTACTGCTGATCAAAATGAAGGGAAAAATGCTACTCAAATAGCTCCAACAACTACTTCAACACCTACTCCAATAATATTTGGTGATGATGAGACCATTGCACAAGCTCTTACCACAATGAGTCTGAATAAACAGAAGGAAAAGGAAAAAGGAGTAGAGATTAGGAATGTTGAAGATACTGAGAGACCAAGGCCTACTTCAACAAGATCAATATTGACTTTGAGAACCTTCTCTCTACCAAGATTGATCCAAAAGGATAAGTCAAAGGAGGATTGAGGTAGGAAGATGAATTCTGATACTGAATCAGAAGATATTACTGAAGCTGAAAAGAAATTTAAACAGCTTGCTAATGATGAAGAGGTGGCCAAAAAGGTTTTTAAGAGGAAGGGGAAGTGAAAGAGGAGAAGAAAGGTTTTTGACGGGAAGAAGCTACAAAAGGCTGACATCTCTCTAATGATAGGTTTTCATTCAGGCAAGACTTAATGCTGACAAGATACTTATTGAAAAGCTTCAAGAGGAAGAGAGAGAGAGAGATGTATACTATTAAGCAGAGAACAAAATTTCTTCATGACACCATTGCTTCCCAAAGATGATTTCTTGCTCAACAAAGATCTGAAGCTATCAGAAATAAACCTCCTTCAAGAAATTAGCTTAGAAACCAAATGATTACATATTTGAAGCATGTTGGAGGCAAGAAGCATTCTGATCTGAAGACCAAGAGTTTTGATGAAATTAGAAGTTTGTATGAAAAGCTATAAATAGGTTGATGATGTTTCATTGCCTATTGGTTTATGCTAAGATGAAAAAATTATCAAGGAGGAGATGATGAACAAGCTGTGATGCTTTTAAGAAAGAAAGTAAAGGATAAGATGATAGTGTCAAGGAGAAATTAAGAAGAAGAAGGGAACTAGTAAAGAAAGCTTGGCAAAAGGAAGAAGATGAAGTCTTAAGAAGAAAGTTAACTTACTAAAGATGATGAAGAGCTAAGATTGTCTGTTTAACTATAGCTTCTGAGAGGATAAGGAAGTTGATTATGAGATACTGATCAAGAGGTTTCCTATTCATAGAATGGAGATCTGAGTACCTTACAACAAACCACAGTATGATGAGTCTGAGGAGGTTAAAATATGTTTATCTTTAAGTGTGTGATGTTTAGAAGGAATAGACAATAGAAGATACTTCAGTACTTTGACTGGTAGTGGCTCTCCATACTTGATAGAGATTGAACATTGTGCTATATATCAAAATAAAAAACCAACAAAACAAATCGTGTTGTTAATCGTTATAATCGGCTCACCTTTGAATTACAAACTATAAGGGGGGTATAAGGAGGGCTTGATCCAAGGAACATCGCCCAAAAAGGAAGAACGCTTTTAAATCGCTTCGGCGTGCTAATTCCTTCCGCTCTCTTGTGCGTAATTTAAAGAGCTACCGTGGACTTTTAACTTCCGATTACCAAAAATATTGTGTTTTTCATAATTAGTGCATGCGCACTCGTTCTCAAACCCGTAACCGTCCTCAACAACAAGTCCCACCGAATATTAAACCATTTAATCTTGAAGAACCTATTGAAAATCAAGCTCCTCCCGTAGTTACGATGGCCGATCAACGTACTATGGCGCAATTGCTCCAAGCACCCACCGAGGGTTACGAGGATGCAATCGTTGTTCCCGCGATCACCGCGGACAACTTTGAGCTTAAACATGGTTTGCTCACTCTTGTGCAAAATAAACAATTTTTCGGACATGATAAAGAAGATCATCATGCTCACATTCGATATTTCAACAAGATCACTTCTACGTTGAAGTTCCCAAACGTTCCGAATACGTTGATTAAGAACCCCCTCGATCGATTCTTACTTGGGATGATCTTGTTTCAAAGTTTATCAACCAATTTTTCCCTCCCTCCAAAACAACAAACCTTTGAAATGAAATCACCAATTTCCAACAACGTTTTGATGAATCTTTTAGTGAGGCATGGGACCAATTCAAGGATCTCCTTCGTGCATGCCCACATCATGGTTTCTCGGAATTACATCAACTCGATACTTTCTACAATGCTTTGAACTCTAATGATCAAGTTTCGTTGAATTCCGCCGTGGGTGGTAATTTTTTAGACAAAATGCCTCGAGATTGCTTAGCCATCATCGAGAGCAAATCCAAAGCTCGTTATTCGCGAAGAAAAGCGATTGTTGCCAAAGTGAGTACGAGCTCTTCTACCCCCGGTGTTTCACCCGATGTTGCCGAACTTAAAGAGATGGTGAAAGCCTTGCTTCTTGATAAGAAAAACCAATCCCAAGCTCCCGCTACCGTAAAAGCGGTCGAGGAAAGCTGTGTAACTTGCGGTGGTGCTCATTCTTACCGTAATTGTCCCGCCACCGATGGCAACGTTTATCGTGACAATATTCAAGAATAAGTTTCACAAGCCGCCACGGTTAACTACAACTAAGGAAATACCGGTTAACGTCCCTCGATGATTGTAAATCAAATTCGACCTCCCGGTTTTCCTCCCGTTCAAAACAATCAAAACAATCAAAACAATCAAAGAAATAATCAAAACCGGGGGAATAATTACAACCAAGGTCCAATTTATCAACCCCTGGCTTACCAAGCTCCGGGTGTGTCAAAGGATGACTTTCAAAACTACATCAAAGCTAATGATGCGGTTATGAAAAATATGCAAAACCAAAACCAAAACATGCAAAACCAAATGACCAATTTAATGGACATGCTTACCAAATTCATGAATACCAATACCGTCTCTACTTCGGGCTCGGGTTCTCTTCCTAGCAACACTGTTGCTAACCCGAGAAGTGACTTGAAAGCAATCACTACCCGAAGTGGTGTTTCTTACGATGGACCTTCAATTCCACCTCCGCCTTCTTCTCTTCCTAAGGTGGTGGAACACGAACCCGAGGTGACAAAGGATATGGTGTAACCAAGCACCAAAAACATCTAACCTCCAGAAGTCTAAACCCAAAATGATGAGCCCGTTGTTGCTCCAAAGACTAAACCGACCATACCTTATCCTTCAAGGATTAACAAGGAGAAGCTCCGTGAAAAAGACGATCTTTTAGCTTTGAAATTTATGGAGATTTTTTGGAATCTCCACTTCGAGCTAAGCTTCGCGGATGCTCTCCTACACATGCCCAAATTTGCACCAATGTTTAGAAAGCTTCTCAATAACAAAGATAAGATAATTGACTTAATCAAGACACCGGTGAATGAAAATTGCTTGGCGGTTATCCTCAAAAAGTTTCCCGAAAAACTTGGAGACCCCGGTAGATTTCTTATACCGTGTGATTTTCCGGAGATGGATGAATGCTTAGCCTTGGCCGATCTCGGTGCAAGCATCAACCTAATGCCTCTTTTCGTATGGGAAAAGCTAAATCTCCCGGATTTGACCAAGACCCGAATGATACTTGAACTTGCCGACCGAATGATTTCTACTCCAACTGGCATCGTCGAGGATGTTTTCGTGAAAGTTAGAACATTTTTCTTTCTGGCCGGCTTCGTAGTCGTTGATTATATTGCATATCCTCGGGTTCCTTTGATTCTCGGGAGACCTTTCTTGAGGACGGCACGAGCTTTGATTGATGTTCACGGTGAACAAATGACCCTTCGACATGATGACCAATCCATAACATTCAAAGTTGGTGATACTAAGACATTCTCCTACAATACTATTGAATCGGTTAACCGAGTCGATGTTATCGACGTAGCTTGTGAGGAGTTTGCTCAAGAAGTACTTGGATTTTCGAACATTTCCAAGAGTGGCAATCCCACCCCAACTTTGGAACCAATCCTTTCTACTTCTCCCCCTCTCTCACTCCTTTTGAGGGAGGTGATTTCATTTTGGAAGAGATTGAAGCTTGTCTTACTAGCAAATCAATTCCACTAGGAATTGATTATGCTGACTTTGATCTAAAAGAAGATCTTTTCACCCTTAAAAGATTGCTTAATTCTGACCCATCTTCCACCCTCCCTCTGGAAGAACAAAAATTTGAGGAACTTAAGACCATTGAAACTTCTAGTGATGAACTCCCCGAGCTTGAGCTCAAAGACTTACCACCTCATCTTGAGTATGCGTTTTTGGAGGGTACCGATAAATTACCCGTCATAATCTCTAAAAACTTAAAAGATGAGGAAAAGATGGTCAATAAAGCAATATATTATTTTTACAAATTATAATCCTTACTTATTAAGATTTTATTTTTATTGGTTTACGTAAATTGGTTTTATGTTATCTGCGATAAATTAAGTTTAAAGGCATTCCGGAAAACCACAAAATATTTCACGCTTCAACAAAACCCATTTATATCCAATACTCAAAAATCACAAAAATATACATACATCTGCATGTTATAACCTATAAAAAAGAGATGGATACAAAGAATATCTAGTTTAAAAATACCACTCCTTATTTTCATTGTGAATTATGTCCCATTTAGGGAACCAACAATCCCCGTAGACCTACCATAGTTTTGACCAAAAACCAATACCCAGGACTTCCTTAAGACCCTCCTTATGTTTATTTGACTAGTCAAGGAAGTATAAAAGGCCTTAGCTAGAGATATAACACACACACACTGAAGAAATTGTTTGGCATCATTTTCATAGGTGAACAAACTTCACTCTTCTCTCTTCCTTTTTTGCTGTCAATAGACCCACCAGTCTCAAAAAGAACAACACCCTAAAACCCATCCATCAACAATTATTATTTTCAATCCTATTTCTAAAGTGTTACACATCATATCCTATATAACAAAGATGTTTGAAGGTTGGTTAATCAATTGAAAGGTTTAATCAAGTTATTGAAAGATAGGGTTTCCTGAAACTAGGATATTCTGGTGTTGCAAGCCTTTGGTTTTTTCATCTAAACATGGGTTTAGATTTTGTTGGTTAGCATCAATACAATCTACTAAGGTTATCTAAAACCCTTTATATCTTTACATTTATCATTTTATGTGTATATAAGTTCAATGTAGTGAAATCACCATTAGTTTACTTTTAAACATGTAAAACAAATTTCAGCTTGTGATTATAATTTTTGAACACCAATTCATGTGTTATGGTGGTTAATAAATCATAGACTAGGAGACCCTAAGATGTAATACATGTGATAATAAGTGTGATAATGGACTAGTAACGGAAAGTTGGTTTAAACTAAAAAGTTATAAAAACAAGTTTTAAACATATTTTCTAAAAAATATCAAAAGTTTATGTTTTAATTCGAATTTTAAATCCTTCATTTAATATTTTTATAAAATACTACATGGTCATGGCGATTCCAAAATGAATAAGAAACTCGAAAAACCAAAAACAAAAAAAAAAAAAAACAAAAAAACCGATTTATAAACGAAAAAGATACGACGATTTAAGTGATTATAACGTTAAATATATACTTTTATAAAAACTATTTTTATAAAAGTTACTATTCACCACAGAAACTGAATACTTTAAAAAACACAATAAATCATAAAACTTTTAAATACCGAAGACGTACTCTCGAAAGAAACGCTAAAAACGTAGTTAAAACAACAAGTTTTACACATTACGAGATTTTACGATAACTAAATCTATAAAAATAAATATATATCAGTTTATGACAGTAAAATCACTATTCATCAAAAACTCGAAAATTTGAAAAATGCTATATTTTGATAACTCGTCGTAATACGCGATGCGTGGACGATAAGAACGAAAGAAACGGACTAACAACGAGAAAAGTTACGCTTTGTTTTTACTAAGTATACATTATAAACATTTTCACTTTATAAACGTAATTTCACTAAAATGATTAGATGGTGATGTGAGGGCTATATATGAATTATATGTTGGTTTTAGTTAAGCAAAGACCAATATTACAAGGGGGAGTTTCATAATGAGAGGCCCTCTTCGGGTTGGGCTAGCGACGAGTTGTTGGATTTACGATTTAAAGTGTCCTAGCTCCTCATGACAAGTCACTACAGCCGACCTCTTAATTATGATAGCCCCGAATGAAAGTATGATGAGCTATACAACCTATAAATAATCAAAGATTCCATTACTTATAACGACCTATATTGAATTAGGTAGTGCATTATTCGATCCCGTAAGGCGTGACGCCATTTGCTATTGTGAAATAAACTTGTTTGATAACCATTCACTCGATTGAGTTTCGTAGTAGCCACCTTTTTTCGACTACTTACCCTTTATTAAATACGGGGGGGGGGATACATGCTTGATTCTGGACATAGGTTTTCAAAAAACGTGTAGCTAAATTTTCTTATTTCCTGATTACAATTATTTCCTAAGTTAACCGTATTGCCGATTTAAGAGATTAAGAGAAAGAAGTCCCCGCCCCTTTAAAATTAAAAATCATGCAGCGCGTATCATATACTTACCTTTTGGTATAACTCTAGTGGTTATGGATAAAGATCTATTCTGGGCAAAATCTGATAGGATCTATCAATAATTTCAGGTATGATCGTAAAATCCAAGTTCCCGTGAGAGGCCTAACAATCGTATTTAGAAATCAAGGGGGAGGTCGGCCCCGGGGGGAAACGGGACAGAACCAACGAGGCATTGGTGGAGGGGGGGGGGGGTGGGCCGGGGGGGGGTTCCCTGGGTTCTGCGTCGAGTGGCAGTGATGGTGGATTTGTCGTGGGTGGCGGTTATCTCTACAAATCTTGAGTTCTTTCATTTCTGTCATATGATGTTCTTAGATCTGCTATTAATTTGTTTATCAGTAGCATTTTTTCGTTATGCATCAATACATGATGCTATGTCCTCGAAATAGATAAATTCGTGAGGATGTTTGAGCAGCATCTTGGTATTGAAGAAAAGTCGTAGGTGTTTTTTGTAACATCTGTATCCGTGTTGGGGCACAAACCTCGAGTACTGGTTTGATTTAAAGTTTATTACGTTAAGGTTCGGTGTCATGAGCTTAGGGCAATAATACATTATTTAGACTATTGAATGTGTTTCATATCTATCTATTACATCGATTCTTGTGGTCAACGCGTAATCTTGATAAACCTATGAATTCACGTCAACAATTTTTGTTGACGTTTAGCATGTTTTAATCTCATGTTTCTGAGGCATAGCTTGGAGGGAGCCGTGACGGAATCTATTAGAGGGATTTCTGATTTCTTAAATTCAATGAAACTTTTGTCTTATAAAATCTTAATGTCTTTTAAATAAAACTATGGGACCTAACGTGAAAACTCTGATCTTTTGTAATGACATCGAATGAAACTTATTTTTAACGTCCATTTAAGGTCGTTTTCTATATCTTGATTTTTGTACTTTGACGTAGCACCCCATTGTTACCTTTCCGCTGCGACCCGATTTTGGGGGTGTTACAGATGGTACCAGAGCCAAGGTTATAGGGAACTGGGTCATTTTCAAAACCTAGTCTATAACCACAAAGTTTAAAGGTTTTCTTTTCTTTCATTTTTAAATACAGAATCCTCATCGCTATCCGATATCCACGCGCGCGTATTCCCTGATCCTTACTTACTTTTCCGATTGTCATTATTGCATTATATATAATCTTATATATATAATACTTGGTTTAAATTCGGCTCTTCGTAGATCTATCTTTGACATATCAATATCTATTTCTATCGGTCAATTATATAAATATTGACCATTCTGATTAAATTATGATTATTTATATCACTTTTTTATTTCCTTTTCTCTCTTATTATCACGTGCCATGACTTTGCATACCTTTACACATTCTTAACGAATTGTGTACTTGCGTGGCTAGAATCATGCCGCCTAGGAGATTTAAGAAGAAATCTGTTAAGAGGATAGTGGAAAAGCGTGTGGCCAAAGCTATTGAAGAATATGAAAAGATAAGAGCTGACTCAAACAATACTGGTGGATCTGGATCAGCAAATACTGGAGGAACTGTTGCACCAGATGTGCAAGGATGTTCGTATAAGACATTTATGAACGGCAAGCCTCACTCTTTCAGCGGGACTGAAGGCGTAGTCGGACAGAAACACTGGTTTGAAAAGATGGAGCAAGTGTTTGAGATTTGTAAGTGTGCTAAAGATGAAAAGGTAAAGTTTGTTGTGTGCACATTCGAGAGTCGTGCTCTGACCTGGTGGAACGGAAATGTTCAAACTTTAGGACTTGCTAATGCTAATCAGATCCCCTGGAGCAACGTAAAAGCTATGATGACTACTGAATACTGCCCAGCAATTGAAATCCAAAGGATGGAGCAAGAGCTTTGGACTTTGACTTTGAAAGGAGATGACATCGAGGCATACAACAATCGCTTCCACGAACTGGTTTTGATGTGTCCTGAGTTGGTGTCAACTGAAAAGAAAAAGATTGAAAAGTACATTCGAGGATTTCCCGAGGGAATCAAAGGAAATGTTACTTCTTCAAAGCCTGCGACTTTGCATGATGCAATCAACATGGCTCGAGAACTGATTGAACAAGGGGTTTAGGCAAGGCCGGAGAGTAATGGAACGGTTATACATATAAAAGGAAGTGGGAAGACCAGCAAGGGAACAACTATCACCAGCAGCAAAACCGAAGACAAGAAGCTGCTAAGGTTTATGTGGCAGCCCCAGCTAAGGGTAGAGGCTACGCTGGGAACTTACCATGGTGCAATAGGTGTAAGGCACATCATCAGCCAGGTCCGTGTCCTCCTAGGTGTGGTAAATGTCACAAGCTTGGTCACCAGGAAAGGGAGTGTCGAACTAGGATTCCTGTAGAGGGAGGCAATTCGCTACAGAATGTGACATGCTTTAGTTGTGGGAATCATGGGCACTACAGGAGAGATGCCCGCAGTTATAAGACCAGAAAAGCTAAGGAAACCAAGTTAAAGGTACGAAGTGCACTTGGAAATGGTGCATGCCTTAGTAAAGAGGAGAGAACCAATCAAAACCTAACAACATGGAGATGATATCAATGCTTAACTCTACCTTTAGGAATTTTTGCTTAAATTTCTATTGTACTTTCGCTTCAATTTTTGTTGTACTGAATGATTTCAAGTATCTATCAAATTAACATATTATGAAAACTTCAATTCTACTTTAACTCTCTATAAAATTTTATACAAATCACTCCCACAATTATTAGGAAATTATAACATAATTTGTGACAAAAATGAGCATCGCATTGTACCCACAAATGAGTACATAGCCTAACAACTATGTATAATTCAGGAATGACCATGCACATCAGAGAGTAGTGTCACCATAAAACTACTGTCAAGTAACAATTTAATAAATTTAATGTGCATGATTCAGTGAAATCACGTTACTTTAGGAAATCGAATTAGTAGAGCCATAACAACTAAGCGCAGACCATTACTTCCCACTTACTATAAAGTCGACGTCATCTTATACCAAATCCTAAGCCACGAAGCCGAGACACATCACTAGCCACCCTAGGACAATTCGCTATCAAACTTGCTCACCAAAAATGAGTTACTGCGGGCATGTGAGCGTAAGCGCTTTAAAATTCCAAGTTGGCGACCGACTTTATGCTTTAAGGCTTATCACTGGAAATGAGAAGTACGTGGCTTGGCAAAACTTTGTAAGTCAGACCCGCAGATAGGTTGGAACCATTGCTTACAGGCTTGAGCTGCCTCAAGAGTCGAGCAGGGTTCATCATACGTTTCATGTATCTAACCTAAAGAAGTGTTATCCGACGAACCATTGGTAATTCCGTTAGAGGAAATACATTTTGACGATAAAACTCAACTTCATTGTAACTCTCGGGGCTAAGTACTATAGTAAAACCTGGGGAACTAAGAAGACCAATTCCGGAATAAATATCCCGCATCTTTACTCCGAACCCGTACTTACATCTAGTGTGCAACTTGAGGGGGCGCTTGAGTACGAAGGCTCATGTTAGAGGCTGGGGAAGGACTGTAAACAATTCTACTTTTTGATCAAAGGGAGACTATTAATTTAAGTGTATGGCACTGAGAGTTTGGGGTTGGGTGGGGGGGTTCACTGGTAGCGCTGTGGAGGGGTGCTTTTATTTAAGTTGGTAATTATTAAGTTTAAATCACGTAAACTAAAAATCACCGATCAACGTAAACGGGCACCAAACGAATTAAAGTTTTCATCAATAAAGCAATATATTATTTTTACTAAAGTAATAATTTACTTATTAATGTTTTATTTTTATTGGTTACGTAAATTGGTTACGTTTCGCGTAAAAATTAATGTTTAAGGCATTCCCAAACCACAAAAATATTTTCTAAGCATTCAACAAAACCCACTTTTATACCCCATACTCAAAAATCACAAAATATATCATACATATGCATTTAAAACAGGATATATAGAATGGAATACAAAAATATCTAGTTTAAAAACACCACTCCTTATTTCCATGAGATTATTCCTCAATTTAGAACCAAAAACCCTTAGTCCTCCAATTTTTGACCAAAACCAAGACCATGGACTCCATAAGACCCTCCTTATTCTAATATGACTAGTCAAGGAATATAAAAGGTCCTTAGCTAGAGATATAACACACACACACTTCATTTTCTTAGGTGAAACTTCACTTTCTCTCTTCCTTTTTGCATTCAGACCCAGGCTCAAAAAGAAACCCCAAAACCAGTCCATACAATTTTTATTTTCCAATATTTCTAAAGTGCTTACACATCATTCCTCTGATAACCTAAGATGTTTGAAGGTGGTTGGTAAAGCAATTGAAATGACTAAACAATTTAAGCAATAATATGGGTTTCTTGAAACCTAAGGATTTTCTTGGTGTTGCAAGCTTTGGATTTTTCATGCTAAACAAGGGATTATAGATTTTGGGATAGGTTATAATCATACATCTCACTAAGTTATCTAAAACCCTTTATGTCTTTTACATTATCATTTTAGTGTGTATATAATTCTATGTAGTGAAATCACCATTAGGTTATTACTTTTAACATGTGAAACAATTTCTGCTTGTGATTAAAATTAGTACACCTATTCAAGAGTTAGTGGTAAAATAAATCATGGACTAGAGACCCTAAGGATGTAAGACATGTGATAATAAGTGTTATAACGGACTAGTAACAAAGTGGTTAAACTTAAAAGTTATAAAAACTAGTTTACATATTTTTTCAAAAAAATAATCAAGAAGTTTGCTGTTTTAATTCGAAAAATAAAGCCTTCATTTTATATTTTTATAAAATACTACATGTCATGGCGATTCCAAAATGATAAGAAACTCGAAAAACCGATTTATAACGAAAAAGATACGACGATTTTAAGTTTACGTTAAATATATACTTTTATAAAACTATTTTTATAAAAGTTACTATTCACCACAGAAACTTATACTTTTAAAACATCAATAAATCAATAAAACTTTTAAATACGAAGACGTACTCGAAAGAAACGCTAAAAACGGAGTTAAAACGAACAAGTTACGACATTTACGAGATTTACGATAACTAAATCTATAAAAATAAATATATATCTGTTATGAACAGTAAAATCACTATTCATCAGAAAAACTCAAAATTTGAAAATGCTATATTTTGATAACTCGTCTTAATACGAAGGCGTGGACGTAAGAAACGAAAGAAACGGACTAAAAACGAGAAAGTTACGCTTGTTTTACTAAAGTATACTTATAAACGTTTTTACTTTATAAATATGATTTCACTAAAATGATTAGATGGTGATGTAGCTATATAGAATTATATGTGGTTTTAGTTAAGCAAAGTACTATATTACTAGGGAGTTTCATAATGAGGCCTCTTCGGGGTGGCATATCGACGAGTTGTTGGATTTACGATTTAAAGTGTCCTAGCTCCTCATGACGACACAACTCGACCTCTTATTATGTAGCCCCGAACGATAGTATTAAGAGCAATAACGACCTATAAAAAATCACAGTGTTTAGTAGCTATATAACGACCTTATATAGGGATTAGGTTTTCATGGTCGATCGTAAGCGTGACGCATTTTACAATTATGAATACTTTTTGATAACCATTCACTGAGGAGATTCGTAGCCCCTTTTTCTACTACTTGCTTTATTTAAATACGGGGGGGTGGGAATTAGATGCTTGCTTTCTTTGGACACAGGTGTTTTTCAAATACTATATCTATTTCCTGATTACATATTGCCTAAGTTTACCTATTGCCATTTAAGTCCCCCTTTTATCAATGAACCGTTAATTACTGCTGGGTATACCTAGTGTTATGGATAATCTATCGGGACTAGACCATACCCCTGTCTAGGCTTGGTCTTCCTAGTTTGACCATTGACGCAATTAACATTCGAAGAAAATTCGAAGATGTTTTGGGCGAGCATCAGTAAGAAAAATTCTTAGGATTTTGTAACATCTGTATCCTGTTGGGGCACAAACCTCGAGTACTGGTATTGATTACAGTTATTATTACGTTAGGGTTCGGTTTCATGAGCTTATGGCAATAATACATGATTAGACTATTGAATGTGTTGTTGCATATCCTACTAAGTACTTTCGATCTTGTGGTCTAACGCTATTTCTTGATAAACCATGAATTCACTCAACACTTTTGATGCGTTTAAGCGATGTTTTAATCTCAGGTTCTGATGCATAAACTTGGATGGGAGCCTTGACGGATATCTAGATTAAGGGAATTCTTTATTTCTTAAATTCAATGAAAACTTTTCGTCTATTATACAATCTTACTGTCATTTTAATAAAACTAAGGGACCTAAACGTGAAAACTCTGTATCCTTTTGTAATAACATCGAATGAAACTTATTTTTAATAACGTCCAATTAAGGTCGGTTTTCTATACTTGATTTTGTACTTTTGACGTAGCACCCCCATAGTTACCTTTCCGCTGCGACCATGATTTGGGGTGTTACAGATGTGTACCAGAGCCAAGGTTATATAGGGAACTGGGTCATTTCAAAATCCTTGTCATAACCACAAAGTTTAAAGGGTTCTTTTCTTCATTTTTAAATACAGAATCCACATCGTATCCGATATCCACGCACCTAATTTCCCTTATCCTTACTTACTTTCCGATTGTCATTATTGCATTAATATATAAACTTACATATATAAACTTGGTTTATAAATTCGATCTCTTACGTCCAATCTTTGACATATCAATATCTATTTCTATCGTCAATTATATAAATATTGACCATTTCTGATTATTTATGCTTATTCATATCACTTTTTAATTTCCTTTTCTCACGTAATTATACGTGCCATACTTTGCAATAACTTTTGTAAGTGGGCCCCCTCTACGAGAAGAGAGCCGAAACAAATCATAATCATGGTGTCATATCAAAGCACAAAAGGCGATACAAACCTACAAGCGGAAACAGGAATCAAACACGGTCCCCCATCATAAAATACTGTACATAACTGAAAAGAAAGTAATCTAAAGGTAGCTCTCATCCTAAGCTTAACCCTTTTTGCCCAAATCCCATCGCCATGTACCTGCCGTAAGAAACATGAAAAGAAATACGGCTGAGCATAATTGCTCAGTGAACGGATAAAATGATACAGTAAGATAGGTATAAATCATGAATAAAATAAACATAAGCAGCGGAAATATGAATCGTCAGTGTGCATGAGAGAATCTGTAAGATAAGTCATGAGAGAAAAGTAACATAGGAAAACAAAATTACATGGGTACAAGATGTCCCCGTTATGATATCAAATGTGATATGGAGAATCGAAGGGTACATCATGGGGAACTTTGGAGCAATGCTAAACATGGGAAAAATGAGGTAAAGACAATTTTTGTAAATCATAAAAGTCATGGGGAAATATATGAGTAAGTGAGTAACATGAAAACATACATAAGAGTTTATGAGGAAAGTGTTAATATTAAAGTCGGATATTATGAGTAAGAAATATCATGAAATGTCGTAATTGTCATGAGGGAAACTGAGGAAAATACATCATGAGAAACTAAGTGTGAAACATGTAAACATGGATAATATGGAGTAAAAGATGTCATGAGGTGAATAGGAAGTTAACATGTAAAGCGAGTTTGTTAAGTATGTAAACGTATAATAGGAAATATCATAGGTAGCATAACATTATAATAAGGATTTGCCCCCACGACTCATATAAACAGACATAATAAATAACGTGCATACATGCATAAAATAGAGGGATGCCACAACATGACTGAGAGGGTGACCTCTATAAGAAAATGTGTTGTAGGGATCCACTCCAATGTGATGGGATTAGATCACACACCAACCAATCCACCAAAAACTATAAACATGGTAAACTAGATGCACCCATACGCCCCTGAATAATAATGGCCAAACAATGAAAAATACGTTTAAACATGAAATGAGGACGCCGCGTGAAATCACTCCTCAACGCGAAAGAGACATGACACAAGGTGCCTCATGTGGTCATGGACATGTACCTCCAAGAACTAGAGGTAAACCGTGTAAATCATGGTCAACAGTATATATACTCCGGGCCAATGAAATAGTCCTGAATGAAACATGTAAGAATCATGGTAAACAAAGGATGAAGTCATGGCATAGAAATGGGGAAGCATAGCAGTTCTGGGGAAATGAATCATGAAGAAAAGAAGTGTTCCTATCCCTGAAAGTAAAAAGAAATAAACGAATAACCTGTACAATGAAGCATGAAGAGGAAGAAATAGAAAGATATCACTCCGTCTATCACACGTGCTACATGATAAAAGCTTGTAAAGTTATCTTGTGCATAGATTTAAGTTTCATTCTATATTTAGTACCTTCTATTTTGGGTAACTTTCCTTGATTGGAGATACTTGTATGTTTCCTTGGATTGTTGTATTCCATTATTTGTAATCTGTAATACATGGTATTCTAAAGTAGTACTTTCCTTAGTAATTTTCCAAAAATAGCAGTTTCTTATGAATAGTAACTTTCTAAAATATAGCCGAGGTTTCCAATATTAGCATTGAATTCGTACTTATAATATATCATAAATTAGTTAAATCACTAACTTATTATTGTATTTTAGTGATTAATAATAATAAGGGACATAAATGTTATTTAGTACACTTAAGTTACAATTGGTAATTAATTATAAGACTTAAATGTTATTTAGTACACTTAAGTTACAATTGGTAATTAATTATAAGACTTAAATGTTATTTAGTACACTTAAGTTACAAATGGGTAATTAATTATAAGACTTAAATGTCAACTTTATGATACATGGAGTGTTAATAGAAATTAATAAAACGTTAACGATATAATGGGTCATTTCTATAACCTTAAGGGTAAACACCTTGTAATTAATACAAATTAAAGGGTCTAAAAGTGTCATTTCCATAATTAGGGATCAATATATGTCATACTTGAAGTTTAAGTTAAAAGATGGAATTTATTAAAGTAGGGTTTGAAAAGACACTTAAAGTATAAATTATAAAAATTCACTACGGTCACATGATATATCAAAAATACACGGTCATGGATCCCACACAAATTAAGTGCCGAAATCATTTAATCCATAAGACCCAAAATATAAGCGAAAATATTTAAGCCATAACCCAAAAATAAGCCGAAAATCATTAATCAAAAAAATCTTGATTCATGGCATGGTATAAATTTAATTTAAACAACACCACTTAACATAATATTTCGTATTATTTCATGAATAATCATATCATTTCATAGTATAATCTATTAAGGTGTTTTCTTTGGCCCACTTCATGGTATAAAACCAACCACAAGAAAAAAAATATAAAGGTTTTTAACTAACGTACCAATTACGGGAAATCGAGGATTTGAATATAGAGAACAAACACTAGGATCTCACGAACCAAAAATTGAAATTCGCTCCATCTTTCTCCCTTTGTGTGCCTGCCGTGCTTGAGAATTTTTTTAGAGGTTTCTTGTTTTTAATTCTTTGTAACAATTTTAAGATGAGATATAACCAGTTTTCATGTAGTTATAATTAGTACCTTGCTTGGGGCTTTAAAATTAAACATGGGCCTTTTCTTTCCTTGTTGAATATCCGAAATTAACTAATGCGCCAAAAAAAAGTATATTTTTTATTTTTATTTCCATATTTCCGCCGTGGTTTCGTGTATTCATGAATTCGAAATTTTATTTCGAACGTTACTTGTCATGAAAAAATAATTCATAATTTTTCTTGTCGATTTCATGAGCTATTAGAATTTTTTTTTTTTTTTTTTTATTCATGTATCTTTAATGTGGGTTTTTAACAACTCTTCCCCTCTTAAAAGAATAATGAGCGCCTCCGAATTGGAAACATGACATAACTGAAAAGAAGGATGATTCCCCAAGAAATTTTAACGAAAGGGATCGTCATGTGTCCTCATGACTCTGTCATGACAATTTAGAATAGGCATTCTGGTTATATTAAGGTGAGATAAGTCCTCATGAATCCTGATCGTGTTGAAAAAGATAACGTGTAAAGGAATGATACTTGAGACTTTATGAACAAAACACGTGAAATACATCATGAACGTATGATAGCGATAGAGATAACGCCAAACGATAAAAATCTTACCACGCGGTGAGAATTCGATGGACCTGATGAAACAAAACTTGTCGTGATATCCAAACGTCAGTTCTCCACTTGTAGCGATACTTTCAAGAAAAAAGATAATTTTGGCTGTAAACTTAATGGTCTACTAGCTGTTGTATAACCTTCCTGAGCGAGTATGAAATTCCAAGAAACGAAATTGTGAACGTGATCCTTATCGGTTACAATCACTTACGAGTAACCGTGCATCGCAACGATCTTCTGCTGTGAATATCCTGCAATTTCACAATCAGCATAATCTTGACAATTTGGGTAAAAGTAAAAGAATAGATTGTTCGAATACTGGATATAAGAAAATATTTGGCTCTTATGAACGTAACGTTGTCACATGACTTGCCATAGGAATAGTATCTCCAAACCTTGGGTGTGAAACAACAGTTTCTAGTTTCCAGATCATGAGTATTATTGTCCATTTCTTAGGGCTTTAGCTACGTGAACAAAGGAAATTATCTCCCCATGCTGCGATGTACAATCAATTGCCCTATTAAGGAATCATTTCTGAAAATCTGACATCCATCTGAATCAGATGGAAGAGTAAGAATAGGCGTGGAAATTAAATGTTGGTTGACGTTCTTCAAAAGATCTCTCCGCTCTTACGATCCTACAACTTCTCCATCCTTTCGCGAAAGTTAGTCAATGGTAAGGCCAACCGTGAGAAACCTCAACAACACTGGATAATGACCAGCTAACTTCAGAAAACTCGTGCTTCGTGATCGATCCAGTCGTCGATCATGTCCATTTAGTGTTGACAGTCTTAACATTCGCCGTACATAGCAAGTTCCTTCTGTGGAACAACAGACTAGGAAAACCACTTTACTCACCAGAAACTTGCACTTGTAAACTTGGAATACAATTTACCCCTTGTTGAAAAATCTGTATAACAGTGCAAAGTTGGTCCTCGTGTTCCTCATTTGATTTAGTGGAGATCAGAATGTCATTAATGAGTACGATGACGAACTTGTCTAAGAATTTATGAAAACTCGATTTATCGACCCCATAAATATCGCTGAAACATGGGTAAGATCAAAATTTATAAGGACCATAACGTGTGTGAAAGGCAGTCTTGGAAACGTCCTACTCTTTTACTCATAACCGATGATAACCAGGTCGCAATTCAATCTTGGAAAAGTGCTTAGCACCCGGGAGTTGATCAAATAATTAACAAGACGTGAGGGAAAAATAACGATGACGGATGATGATCTTGTTCAATTTACGGTAGTCGATTATAATCTCATGCTACCTGGCCTTTCTTCTTGACAACAGAACTGATACGAGCCCAAGTGATACACTTGTGCGATAAAACCTTGTCCTAACAACTCTTGTGAACTTTATCCTTTAACTCCTACCACTTAACTGGAGATATGCGATAAGGAGTTTCTGCAATAGGCTTTAGCTCCGGAAGCAAACTAATGTCGTACACGACGTCCGCGGATAGAAGAAAATTCCTGGAAGGTTCACTGAAAACACAACCGAATGTCAGAAATAAATCGCTGGATCATGAATAGAAGGAACGTGAGAAGTCGTGTCATGAATGGTAGTTAGAAAACTTTTACAGCTATGAGATAGTAAGGTACATGCTTACAAGGTAGAAATAAATTTTATATAACAGAAATGATTTTCTCATACTTTCCCGGTCGGAAACCATGATAGATGAATTCAGAGAGTATGAATATCACTGAACTAATAACGATATAAGTATAGTTTAAATGAAGCTAGGTGCGCCTTTCCACTTCCTATACTTAGAATTACATGAATTACTCACTGTTTTAGGAAAGTGCGTTAAAAGAACGGATCTTGTCACAACAGAGATGAAGACCCTATACCATTGATATTACGATCTAAGTTTTTTCATGGGCGTGATATACATGATTACATGTCAGGAATGTAGGTGTCATTGTGATACATGAGATAAACGTGGTAGATGTAATGGAATGCGTCATAATCGTATCAGTTAAAACAAACACTGCAGTTCCAAGATAAGTGATGCGTCAGTGATGGTACTTGAGATATCAGTGGTCTGATTCTGCGTAATTGCAAAGACACGGCCGAATGCATCTGGTTTCCTTGTCAGCGTGACCAGATTACTGTCCGCAGTGTCCTTCTTTGGCATCTTGCTGGAGGTGGCCAGTCTGGCCGTACTTGAAGCAATTTCTGGCAGCATGACGACACTCTCCTGAGTCTCTACGACCACATTTGGCATAAACAGGATGGTACAACTCTTAGGGAATACCCTGGATTACTGGGAATCTGATTTAGGAGAAATACAGTGATACCTTATCCATGAGAAGTAAGGAAAAATAAACTTGGAAATTTTAAGTCCAAGTATCTGAATCAACATCGTGGTTGACGTAACAGACTCTTGTTCCTATGGTCGCGTCCATTACTGAGTTCTTAGTTAATGTCTATAGTTAGAAACGAGGGATACCAAACTGTGAATACTAAAAAAATTATAAAGAAATGTCGTTATTACGGGTGGTTGTTTACTACCGTCTTGCATGTCATGTCCATGTCGGTTTTTATTCTGATCTGTGACTCAGACATAACTCTGCTGTTTGACCGGTATCTACCAAACTCCATTCTTATATCAGAAGCATAATGTCGGTTTTGCATGATCTGTAAGGATAAGGGAGTAAGGACATGGAATATTGGTGAAGCCAGTGGAATAAGGTCGCAACTTTTAATTTGTTTTAAATTTTTACTTCTTCCCTGAATTGCTCAGACCCAATCATAATCCTCCGTGTCATGTAGAATATCCAATTAGAGCACCATCAGCAAACAGAGCAATCGGATGAACGCGTAATGCACATGAGATGGTCGAGGATAGATTTGTGAAAACTCCAACGGAATTTCTTAGTCTGCTCATAGGCCTTCCACCAAGCTAACTCGTCGTATTCAAACTTATACACAGCCAACCTTGTCTTGAAAACATTAAAATCTCCTCTAAGTGAGATATCCGATTCTCTGCGTCTTTAGGAGCTGCCGCATTATCGAATGAATGGGGATTTTGCTTGTTAAAGCGTTCAAGCCACGTGTGGATAGTGACCGGAGGTAGGATATCTCACCTGAATCATTAAACGTCCAATTACCATCCCGGAATTCTTCGCGAACCTAATCACTACATCTGAGGGAGTATGGCTTGTACGGCTGCTTGAATGGCCGTAGTGAGTTCAATATCGGTACGAGGGATAGCCGTCTGATATCATCGAAGGTAAGATAACGATTTAAACGGTTTTGAGGATCAAAAAGTGAAAAGAATGTTTGTCGATCATGGAATAACCTAGTGTCTACCTCAATCCTCACAGGTCAGATTAAGAGCTCGAACGTACGAGGCTTTTGCTTGTTAAAGCGTTCCAGCCAGGTATGAATAGTGACTGGTGGAGGATTTCCACCTGAGCCACTAGCACCATTACGGTACTCTTCACGAACTTGTTCACGGATCTGTGGAAGCATAGCATCCACGGCTGCCTGGACAGCTGCAGCGAGTTCAGCATCTGTACGTGTGTTCACCATCTGGCATTTAAAAAAATATATCAAAGGTTAAGCGGTTAAAACGGTCAAAACATGAATGGAGGAACGTCGATTCTGAAGGAACCTAATATCTACCCAATCCTCACAGGTCAAGTTTTAGAGCCTACAGGTCGAAAGCCTGGGCTCTGATACCATAATTGTAACGCCCCTCTCTGATGAAAGGCATCACTTCATAACCATGGCGTCATATCAAAGCATAAAAGGCATAAAACATAACTGATAACGTAACAAGGTGGAAAGCCGGAAACAAACATCGGCTCCCATTATGAAGTTTAACATGCATAAACGTAAAGGAAGTTTAAAGGACGAAACATGTGTCCAAAACATAAGTCTGCAAGAGTCAATGATAATAGAGTGGAAGCTAAAGGGTCTCTTCCTAAGCACAATCTCTCATGCCCAACTCCCTCTAGTTACCTGCCGTAAGAAACATGAAAAGAATACGGCTGAGCATAACGCTCAGTGAACGGATATAATGATAATGAAATAATAAACATAAGTCCTGGATAAGGAATATAAAGCAGCGGAAAGATTCATGAGTGTCATGAGGAACCTGGAGAAATATGTCATGAAGAATAGCAATGAACATGTAAAACATGGTTGTTAAGATGTAAAAGTATAATGGAATGTCATAGGTAGCATAACATAGCAATAAGGGTTTGCCCACGAGCTCATATAATCATACATAATAATAACGTGCATACATGCATAAAGTAGAGGGGATGCCTCAACATGTACTAGAGGGGTGACCTCTTATAATAAAATGGGTGGAGGGATCAACTCCAATGTGATGGGATGTAGAGCACACACCAACCAATCACCATGAAACGTATAAACATGTAAACTAGGATGCACCCATACGCCCCGAATAATAATGGCCAGACATGAAATAAAGTAACATGAAAAGGGACGCCGCGTGAAATCACTCTCAACGCGAAAGAGTCATGACACAGGTGCCTCAAGTGTCATGGTCATGGTACCTCCATAACTAGGTGGTAAGTCACATAAATCATGGTCATGCATATATATATAGCTCGGGCAGTGGGACATGAGATAAACATGGAATAAATCATGGCAAAAACATAGAAATGGGGAAGCATAGCAGTTCTGGGGAAATGAATCATGAATAGAAGGAATGTCCTTACTGAAAGGACGGAATATCCGTACCTGGACAATGAAGCAGTGAAAGGAAGAAATAGAAAGATATCACTCCGTCTTCACACGTGCTACATGATAAAGAGCTTGTATAAGTTACTTGTGCATGATTTAAGTTTCTTTCTATTTTAGTAACTTTCCTTGATTGGCAGCTTTCTATTTTTGGTAACTTTCCTTGATTAGTATACTTGTATGTTTTCTTGGATTGTTGGATACCATGATTTGTATCTTATTATACTTGATATTCTAAAAGTAGTAACTTTCCTTATTTAGTAAGTTTCCAAAAATAGCAGGTTTCTATAAATAGCAGCTTTCTAAAAATAGCAGGTTTCCATAAATAGTAACTTTCTAAAAATAGCAGGTTTCCATAAATAGTAACTTTCTAAAAATAGCAGGTTTCCATAAATAGTAACTTTCTAAAAATAGCAGGTTTCCATTTCTGTGTCTTGGATTAATAATAATCTATTTTAATTAGTTAGATAAATCATGTTATTTAATATGCTTTGGTTATAATTGGTAATTAATTATAATTGGGGACATAATGTCATTTTCATGATTTCAAGGGTAAAATTGTAGTTCATTCAAGTTTAAGGGTCTAGAATGTCATTTCCATAAATTAGGGGTCAATATTGCCATTACCTGAAAGTTTAAGGTTTAAAAATGAAATTTATTAAAGTTAGGGTTTAAAAGGCACTTAGGGTAATTATATGTTGCCGAGCCCATTGGGCCTCGGCTTGGTCTTGGGCCTCACACACACACAACATACCTCAAGCATGAACACCGAGCCCATTGGGCCTCGGTTGGACTCTTGGGCTACACGGCCCGTACTACAACAATAATAAGCCCGAAACAACTAGCTCATAAGCCCACACTTAAACCGAACAACCCTAACCATAAGCCCATATGTACACCGAAAATCATTTAAGCCATGAACCCATATGTGAGTCGAAAATCGTTTAAGCATTAGGCCCATATGCATGTCGAAAATCATACAAGCCATAACCCCCATTGTAACCGAAAATTATAAGTTGTGAGTCCATTTAATAAGCCAAAGTTTATAAGTCTTAAACCCACATACATGTCGAAATATCTTAGGTCATAATCCCATTTCCTAAGCCGAAACCACCCCATATTCATATACATATGTCTTTTGCCGAGTACCAAAGTACTCGGCTTAATTCCCTTGACCACAACACTCGACGTGATCATTTAACACAAACCTATATGTGTGCCGAGTACCCTATGGGTACTCGGCTTGGTTCTATGGTCGAGCAATGCACACGACATAATCCAAAATAAAACATTATATGTGCCGAGTACTCTATAGGTACTCGGCTTGGTCTTGGTTCAATTAAAACCCAACGAAGCAAAACCCCCATATCAAAACATGTATTATGCCGAGCCCTATAGGGTCTCGGCTTGTTTCTTCGACCACAACCCCAACGCAAAATATCCCATGTTACACATATATTTGCCGAGCCCCATGAGGGTCTCGGCTTGGGTCCTTTGGCCTAAGATCACTCGACATGATCTTGATACAACATATATATATATGCCGAGTCCCCTAGGGGGTCTCGGCTTGGTCCTGGCTTGTTCAAAACCCGACGAGACATAAATCCCAACAACAAGACATGCGTGTGCCGAGCCCCATAGGGGTCTCGGCTTGTGTTTCTTTGGCCTAAGGTCGCTCGAAAATAAATCCCCAAATCACATAAGTGCCGAGTACTCTAGAGGTACTCGGCTTGTTTTTCCCTTCGACCCGCGAACCACACAACCCAACACATGAATCGATTTAATTTATCTTTCATATCATGGTTAAATTCTTATTATTTCATGTGACAATTTCATGCATGCAAAATGATTTAAAAGAAGATGTAAAAAGGTTTTATTAAATACCGGTTGAAGGGATTGATCAAGGATCAATCAAGGATCAATTAACACTCCGGATTTACGAACCAAACTTGAATCTTGCTTCCTCTCTTCTCCTTGTTGCCGCCGGTTTGTAGAATTAATTAGGGTTTCTTATTTTTTTTTATAACAAATTAAATGAGGTAAAAACCTAGTTCCCTGGGATTAATAGATAGGGACATGGGCTTGGGCCTTTAAACTTAAACTTGGGCCTTTTCTTTTCTTGTGATTAGCCGAAAATTCATAAGCCCATAAGTAACTATTATGTAGTTTTTATTTTATGTAATATTTCGCGTGTTCGTGTATTCATGATTCGTAAATTTTATTTTCGTGCGTTAACTTGTCATGATAATAAATTCATAGGTTTACTTGTCGATTTTCATTGTTTTAAAAATTTTAAATTTCATGGTATTTTCATGTGGGTTTTACAACTCTTCCCCTCTTAAAAGAATAATTCGTCCTCGAATTAGAAACATGATACGACTGAAAAGAACATACCAGATCATGGAAGAAAATGAGGATAGGAAGTCCGTATAGACTCCTCGGTTTCCCAAGTGGCTTCCCGAACAAAATAACTAAAAAAAACAATAAAAAATTAAATTTCTTTTATAAATATTCTTAAAAAAAATAATAATAATCAAACAACCAATAAATTACAAATTATTTATTTTCAATTATATATTATATTTCAACATTTTTACAATTAACAATTTAATCATTTTATAATAAAATAATAAATATAAAAAAATAAACAAAAAAAAACAAACAAAACTTATAATAAAAATATAAACAAAAAAATATAAAAAAAAATACAAAAAAATAATATAAAAAAACATAAATTAAATTATAAAAAAACATCAATTAAATTACATAAAATATAATAAACAAATATAAAAAATATTTCACTTAAACCAAATACAACTAAAACAATTAAAATAAAAAAAACATACAAAACAAAAAAATAAAACAACATATAAATAAATAATCTATAAAAAAAAAAAATCAAAATACACAAACAAAAATATAAATAAAAAAAACAAATAAAACATAAATAACTATAACAACAAAACAAAACAAAAAATACAATAAAAAACACAAAACCCCTAAATCACTAAACAAAAAATCAACAAAAAAAACAAATAAATACCAACAAAAATACAAACCAATAAATACTATAATCCAAAAAAAAAATTAAAAACACAATATAAAAAAATATATAAAAAAAAAAAAACAAAAAAAAATAATTAAATACATAAATAAAAAAAAATAAATACAATATAAATAAACTATTAAAACTAAAATAAAAATACAAAACAAACATATAAAAAATAAAAAAAAAAACAACAAATATAAATAAAATATATATTAATTTAATAAATATTTAATTAATAATTATATTAAAAACCAAAAATCTAATAAAAAAAAAAAAAAAAAATAAAAATACTAAATAAAAATAAAAACCTAAAACAAAAAAAACCACACACAAAACAAATATAAAAAAAACATAAAAAAAAAAATAACAAATTACAACACTCACCAACAACAAACACCAAAACAAAAAAAAAACACAACAAAAAAATAAAACAAACACAAAAATTCAATCAATCATAATTAAACATAAAATATAATAAAAATAAAAAAACAATTAATAAAAACAACACAAAAAAATACTATAACACACCTAAATACCAATATTTAAATATATATTTTAACTCAATTAAACCACTAATTATACAAAAAAATAAATAAAAAACAAAAATCAAATAATAAAAAAAATAATAATTTCAAAAAAACAAAATATAATAATAAATAAATTTATATACTTTATAAAAAAAAAAATAAAATATACAAATAAATATATAATTATATATAAAACAAAATATAACTAATAAAATAAATAATAACAAAACAAAATAACAAACATACAAACTATCAAAAAATAAAAAATAATCAAATTATATATAAATTTTATAAAATATATATAAAAATTATAAAAATCAAAATATAAAAAAATTAAATAAAACCAAAAATATCCTATAATAAAAATTAAAAATTTATATATATTATTATATAAAATAATTAAAATTTTTAATAGTATAATAAAATTAAAAATTATAAAAATTAATATAATTTAAAATATATTATTACAATAATATATTTTAAAAATAAATAAAAATAAATATAAAACAAAATAACAAATATTAATTCAAATAAAAACAAACAAAAAACAATACAAAAAAAAAAAATTAATAATTACTAAAATAAAAATATAATAAAAATAAAATATAAAAAAAAAAATAAAATTACAACAAAATATATAACAAACTAAAAAACATAAAAAAATATACAACACAAATAACAATATATACTATAAATAATCAAAATATTCTAATAACTAAAACAAACTATTAAAAATAATAATATATAATAAATATTCTAAATAAAAAATATAACTTAAAAATAATAATAAACATTTAATAAATATATAAACTATTAATTATAAAATAAAAAAAAAATTACAAAAATATATAAAAATAAATAATATTAAAAAATTAAAAAATAAAAAAATATAAAATTTATAATAAAAAACAATCATAAAAAATCAAATATAAAATAAACAAAAAAAAACTAAAATAAATAAAATATATAAAATTCAAAAAAAAATAACACACAATATACACAAATACAAAAAAAATATAAAAAACACAAAAAAATAATAATTAAATATAAAATATAATTAAAAAAATATATAATAAAATAAAAAACCATAAAAATAAATACAAAACAAACAAAAAAATCCAAAACATAATAAAAAATCAATAACATCAAATTATAATTAAAAACACACTACAAAACTTAAAAAAAAAAAAAATATATAAATAAATAATTTATAATTTTTAATAATTATACAATCATATTAAAACAAAATAAAATAAAATAAAACAACAAAAAAACAAAAAAAAAAAATAATAAATAAAAATCTATTATATTACTATAATTTAAAATATAATAATAAAAAAAAAAATAATATATAAGAATAAAAAAAAATAATATTTTAACAACCAAACAACACAACAAAAAACCAACCACAAACCAAAAAAAAAAAAAAAAAACAAACAAACAAACACCCACAAAAACAAAAAAAACCATACAAAAAAACAAAACTAAACCACACAAACACAACAAAAAACAAAACCAAAAAAACCCCCCCCCCCCCCCCCCCCCCCCCCCCCCCCCCCCCCCCCCCCCCCCCCCCCCCCCCCCCCAAAAAAACAACAAACAACCCAAACAAACAAAAAAAAAAAAAACACACAAAACACCAAAAACAAACAACAAAAAACAACAGAAAAAATAAACAACAAAACAAAAAAAAAAAAAAAAATAAAAACAAAAAAAAAAAAAAAAAAAAAACAAACACACACAAAAAAAAAAACCAACAAACATAAAAAAAAAAAAAAAATAATAACAAATAAAAACAATAACAACAAACCAACAAAAAACAAAAACATACAAAAAAACAAACAAAAAAACAAAAACAACAAAAACAAACAAACTACAAAATCAAAACAAACCAAAAAAAAAAAAAAACAAAAAACAAAAAAAAACAAAAAAAAAAAAAAAAAACAATATAAAACAAAACATAAAACTAATATCCAAAAAAAAAAAAAACAAAAAAACAAAAACAAAAAAACACAAATTAAATAAAACAAATCAAAAACAACAAACCACAAACAAAAACAAAAACAAACAAAACAAATCACCAAAAAAAACAAATTAAGAAACCATAACCAAAAAAAAAAACAAAAAAAAAAAAAAAAAAACAACCCAAAAACAAACAAAACAAAAAAAACAAACCCACACAAAAAAAAAAAAAAAAATTAAAATCACACACTAAAAAACAACAAACAAAAAAAACAACAAAACAAAAAAAAAAAAAAAAAACAAATAAAAAACCAAAAAAAAAAAAAAAACAAAAAAAATATAAAAAACACTAAACAAAAGAAAAAAAAACCAAAAAAAAAAAACAAAAAACAGAAAAAAAAAACACAAAAAAAAAAAAAAAAACCAAAAAAAAAAAAACAAAACAACACAAACAAACAATCCAAAAAAAAACAACAAAACAACTAACCCAAAAAACAAAAAAAAAACCACACCAAACAAAAAAAACAAAAAACAAATAACAAAACAAAACAAAAAAAAAAAAACAAAAAAATAAACACAAAAAAAAAACCACAACAAAACAAAAAAACCCAAAAAAACACACAAAAAAAAAAACAAACCAAAACCACTATAAAAAAAAAAAACAAACAAACCAAAAAAAAACCAAAAAACAAAACCACAAACAACACACAACACCACACCACCCCCATAACACACAAAAACAAAACAAAAACCATAAAATAAAATAAAAAACAAAAATCACCAACACAAACCCCCAACCAAAAAAAAACAAAAAAAATAAAAAACAAACCACAAAAAAAAAAAAACAAAAACAAAAACAACAATACAAAAAAAAAAACAAAAACACACAAAACCACAAAACAAAAAAAAAAACCAAACAAAACACACACAAACCATACCACCAAAAAACACAAAACAAAAACAAACAAAACAAAAAATAAAAAAATAAACAATAAAAAAACACAAAAATCACCCCCCAAAAAAAAAAAAAAAATCAAACAATAACAAAAAAAACTCAAACCACACCACACAAAACAACATACCCAATAAAAAAAACCAAAACCAAAATAACAAAAAAAAACCCAACAAACAAACAAAAAACAAAAAAAACAAAACAAAAAAAACAAAACAAAACAACAAACAACATCCCAAAAAAAAAAAATAAAAAAAAAAAAAAAACACAAATAAATACACAAAAAAAAAAAACACCAACAAATAAAAAATAACCCAACAAAACCAAAAAAAAACAACCAAAAAATAAAACAAAAAACATAAAACCAAAACAACAACAAATAAAACAAAAAAAAAAAAAAAACAAAAAAACCAAAAACAACACCAACCACAAAAACAACAACAACCACACTAAAAAAAAAAAAACACAAAAAAACCCAAATAAAACAAAAAAAAAAACATAAAAAAAAAAAAAAAACAAAAAAAAAACAAAAAAAACAACAAAAAAAAAAACAAACAACAAAAAACAACACACCACAAAACAAAAAAAAAAAAAAAAAAAAAACAAAATACAAATACACAAAAACAAAAAAAAAATATAACAAACAAAAAATACATAAAAAAAAAAACCAACAACCAAACCACAACAAAAACAACAAAAAAAAAAAACAAAAAAACACCAAAAAACAAAAAACAAACACATAAAGAAAAACCAAAAACTCAAAACATAAACCACAACCACAAAACCAAAAACAACTAAAAAAAAAAAAACAAAAACACACCCCAAACACCAAAAAACAAACAAAAACAAAAAAACAAAAATACAAAAAAAAAAACCAAAAAAAACAAAAACAACAACCACAATAAAAAACAAAAACATCACAAAATAAAAAAAAACAACAAACAACAAAAAACAAAAAAAAAAAAAAAAAAACAAAACACCTCAACAACAACAAAAACAAAAAAACCATCCCCCACATAAAACCCACAAATTTAAAAAATTAATTAAAAATAATATAAAACAAAAAAAAAAATAAACATAACCAAAAAAAACAAAATAAAATCATTAACAACTAAAAACACCAACAATAAAACCATAACAACAAACAAAGTTAAAAAACACATAAAATAAAAAACAAAAATAAATCAAAAAATAAAAAATAAAAAAAAAAAAAAACATTCAATAAATAATAAAACCACAAAACCAAACAAAATAATATAAAAATTTATACCACAAATACAAAAAAAACAAAAAAAACACTAACAAACAAAAAAAAAAAAAACAAACAAATAAAACACCCCAAAAAAATATAAAATAAAAATGCAACCTGAACAAATACAAAAAAACAAACTTAAACAATCAAACACAAAACCTAAAACACAAAAACACAAACAAAAAAAATAAAAAAAAAACAACAAACAAAAACAATATACAAATAAAACACAAAAAAAAAACATCAAACTTAAAAAAAAACAAAAATAAAACAAACCAAAAAAAAAAAAAAATAACCCACACAAAAAAAATATAAATTATAAAATACAAATAACTAATAAAACAAAACTAAACAAATACATAAATAAAAATAAAATATAATAAAAAAATACAAAAAATAAATAATAAAAAATAAAAAATTTTAAAAAAAAAAAAAAAACTAAAACAAACAAACAAAAAAAAAAAATAAAAAAAAAAAAAAAACACAAAAACAAAAAAAAAAAATAAAAAAAACAAAAATCACCCAACCCCAAAACAAAACCTAACAACAAACAATAACAACAAAAAAAAAAACACCTCACAAAAAAAACACAAACAACAAAACAACAACCCAACAACAAAAACAAATACAAAAAACAAACCAAAACACCCACAACCAAACAAAAAAACAAAACCCAAACAAAATAACCAACCAAAACAAACCAAAAAAAAAAAATAACAAAAAACAAACAAAACAAAAAACAACCAAAAAAAAAACACCAAAAAAAAAAAAAAAACAAAATAAAAAAACAAACACCAACAAAAAAACAACAAAAAAAAACAAAAACACAAAACAAAAAAACAAAAACAAAAAAAAACTAAAAAAACAAACAAAAAAAAAAAAAACAAGAAACAAACAAAAAAAATAATCACCCACCCAACCCAACCCAACACAACAAACAAAAAAAAAAAACAAAACCAAACCACCCCACCAAAAAAACAAAATACACATACAAAAACACAATAAAAACAAAAAAAAAACAACAAAACCAAAAAAAAAATAACCCCCAACAATAACCCAAAAAAAAAAAAAACAAAAAAAACAAAAAACTAAAAAAAAAAAAAAACAAAAACAAAAAAAAAACAAAAAACAAAAAATACCAAAAAAAATACACACAAAAAAAAAAACACAAAAAAAAATCACAAAAAATTCAAAAATATAAAAAAAAAAATACAAAAAAAAAAAAAAACTAAAAAACAAAAAAAACAACAAAACCAACAAAACAAAAAAAAAATAAAAAACAACACAAAAAACAAAAACAAAAAAACTACCACAACAACTAAACAAACAAAATAAACAAAAACAACACCACAAAAAACAACACAAAAAAAACACACAAAAAAAAAACAACCCACAAAAAACCCCTCAAACACAACAAAAAAAATAAAAAAAGACAAACAAAAAAAAACACACCCACACCAAAAAACAACAAAAAAAAAAACCCAAAAATTTTTTTTAATATATTATCAAATTTATTTCAATTTTATATATTTTTAATAATATATAATCAATAAATATATTTTATTTTTTAATCATTTATTAATTTAATTTATTTATTTATTTTTTATTTCTTTTTTAAATTTTTATTTATTAATTTTTTTATTAAAAATATTTTTTTTTTTTAATTTATATTTTTAATTAATAATATGTTTTTATTTTTAAATATTTAAATACTATAATTAATTTTTTTATTTTATTTTTTATATCATTATTTTAATATATTTTTTTAATATTTTTATTTTAAAATTTTTATAAATTTTTATTTTAATTGAATTTATATATTTTAATTTATTAAAAATCTTTAATTTAATTATTTTTTTATTATAATAAAATTTTTAATTTTTTATTTATTTATTTTTAATTTTTTTTTATTTTTTTTTTTTTACAAAATTTTTTTTAAATATTTTATTTATTTTTATTCTAAAAAAATTATTAAAATTATTTTTTATTTTAATTTTATTTTATAATATTATATTAGTTAACTTATTATTTTATAATTTTAATAATTTATTTTATAATTTTTTTTTTAATTTTTTTTTTTTTATTTTATATATTTATTATAATTCAAATATTTAAATTTTAATAATATTAATTTTTTTATTATAATTATATTAATTAAAATAATTTTAATTTTTTTTATTATTTTTTTTTTAATTTATATTTTTTTTATTATTTTTTATTTTATATTTATTTTTTTTATTATTTATTATATTCTTTATTAATTTTTATTTTTTATAACTTTTATAATATTTTTTAATATTAATAAAAAAAATTATTTATTTTCTTTATTTTTTATATTATATTATTATTAATTTTTTTTTATAAAAATTTATATTTATTTTAATACATATTATTTAAATATATTTTTATGAATTAATTACTTTTTTTTTTTTAATTTATATTTAATAAATTTATTTTTATTATATTTTTTTTTTATTATATTTTTTTTTATGTTTTATATTTTTTTATATATTTATTTTTTTTTTTTTTTATTTTTTTTTTTTTTTTTTAATAATATTATATATTAATTTATATTTTTTATTTTTTTTTTTATAATTTTTTTTTAATTAATTTTTTTTTATTATATTTTATTTTTTTTAATATTTTTTAAATTTTTTTTTTTTTCTCTTTTAATCAAATTTTTTAATTTTTATATTTATATTATTTTTTTATTATATTTTATTATTTTAATATTTATTAATAATTATTTAATTTAATTTAATTTTTTTATTTATTTTTATTATAATTATATAAATATAAATTTAATTTAATTTTTTTTTTTTTTATTTTATTATTTTAATTTTTTTTATTTTTTTATATTAATTCTTATTTTATATTTTTATTTTTTATTTTTTTTAAAATATTATTAATTCTATTTTAATAAATTTAATAAAAATAAAATTTATAATAATAATTTTTAATATTTTTTCAATAAATTTTTTTTTTATATTTTATTTTTATATATTTTATTATATTTTACAATTTATTTTTTAATATTTTTAATTAAAAAAATTTATTTAAATTTTATTTTTTAAATAAATTTAAATTAATTTTTTATATACTAATTTTTAATTTTTATTTTTATATAATTTTTTTTATTATTATTTTTTATTATTTTTTTTTTTTTAAAAAAAATCAATTAATATGTTTATTATTTATTTTATTAATTTTTAATAATTAATTATTACTTTTTTTTTTTTTTCACAATATAAATTAAATTTTGATTATTTTTAAAATTTTCCAATTATTTCATAACTTAATCTTATTATTTTTACTATTTATATATTATTATAAATTTATATTTATTTATTATATATTTTTTATACTTTTTTTAATTTTAATTTTATATATATTTATTTATATTTTTTAATAATTTTATTATATTTTAATTTTTTTTTAATTAGTTCTAATTATATTTTAATTAATTTATATTTTTTATTAATATTATTTTTACTTTTTATTATCTTTTATTTTTTTTTTTTTATTTTTTTACTTTACATTTTTTTATATTATTTTTATTAATTAATTTATTAAATAATTATAAAATTTAATATATTTTTTATAAATTATATATAATTTTTACATTATTTTTATTTTTATTTTATTAATTTTATTTATTATAAAAATTATTTATAAATTTAATTTTAATTTTTTTTTATTTATTAATATTTTTTTCTATTTAAGTTATTTTTTTTTTATTTTTTTTAAATTTTTTTTAATTTTATATAAATTTATTTTTATTGTAAAAACTTTTAATAATTTTTATTTTTTTAAATTTTATTATAATTAATTTTTTTTATTTTTAATGGCCCGAATTAACTTAGTTCATAAGCTCACACTTTAAGCCAAAATTATTATCACCATTAAGCCCATATCTAACGAAAATTCATCTATGCATAAAGCCCATATATAAGCCGGAAGGTTATTAAGCAGTAAGCCCACATGTAACGAAAATATTTAACATGAACCCATATGAGAGTCGAAAATGTTTAAGCATTAGGCCCATATGCATGTCGAAAATCATATAAGCCATAACCCCCATTGTAACCGAAAATTATAAGTTGTGAGTCCATTTAATAAGCCAAAGTTTATAAGTCTTAAACCCACATACATGTCGAAATATCTTAGGTCATAATCCCATTTCCTAAGCCGAAACCACCCCATATTCATATACATATGTCTTTTGCCGAGTACCAAAGTACTCGGCTTAATTCCCTTGACCACAACACTCGACGTGATCATTTAACACAAACCTATATGTGTGCCGAGTACCCTATGGGTACTCGGCTTGGTTCTATGGTCGAGCAATGCACCACGACCACTAATCAAATAAAACATTATATGTGCCGAGTACTCTATAGGTACTCGGCTTGGTCTTGGTTCAATTAAAACCCAACGAAGCAAAACCCCCATATCAAAACATGTATTATGCCGAGCCCTATAGGGTCTCGGCTTGTTTCTTCGACCACAACCCCAACGCAAAATATCCCATGTTACACATATATTTGCCGAGCCCCATGAGGGTCTCGGCTTGGGTCCTTTGGCCTAAGATCACTCGACATGATCTTGATACAACATATATATATATGCCGAGTCCCCTAGGGGGTCTCGGCTTGGTCCTGGCTTGTTCAAAACCCGACGAAACATAAATCCCCAACAACAAGACATGCGTGTGCCGAGCCCCATAGGGGTCTCGGCTTGTGTTTCTTTGGCCTAAGGTCGCTCGAAAATAAATCCCCAAATCACATAAGTGCCGAGTACTCTAGAGGTACTCGGCTTGTTTTTCCCTTCGACCCGCGAACCACACAACCCAACACATGAATCGATTTAATTTATCTTTCATATCATGGTTAAATTCTTATTATTTCATGTGACAATTTCATGCATGCAAAATGATTTAAAAGAAGATGTAAAAAGGTTTTATTAAATACCGGTTGAAGGGATTGATCAAGGATCAATCAAGGATCAATTAACACTCCGGATTTACGAACCAAACTTGAATCTTGCTTCCTCTCTTCTCCTTGTTGCCGCCGGTTTGTAGAATTAATTAGGGTTTCTTATTTTTTTTTTTTATAACAAATTAAATGAGGTAAAAAAAACTAGTTCCCTGGGATTAATAGATAGGGACATGGGCTTGGG
>BQNB010061035.1:15929-36676 GCA_026074375.1 Tanacetum coccineum | reverse complement strand
ACTATAAGATACAGTTTTCCGTTTATGTTTTATGTTAATTATATATGCTTTATGCGTTTAATTTCTGCTGCGTTTACTCGTGTGATAAACTAGATTTGGAGTCATACATCTCATACCAATGCGATAAACTAGATACTCAAAGCGTTCTTTTAGAAGCGCTTTAGTAAATAGATCCACAAGTTGGTATTCTGTCCCGACAAAGTAAATTTCCACAGTACCTTTCTCAACATGTTCCTTAATAAAATGATACCAGATGTCTATGTGTTTTGTTTTAGAATGTTGGACTGGGTTGCATGAGATAGCAATGGCACTCTTGGAATTACAGTACATCGGAATCCGATTATACTTGTATCCATAGTCAAGCAGTTGAGTTCGCATCCAAATAACTTGTGTACAGCATGCAGACAAGGAAACATATTCAGCCTCAGCATTAGACATCGCCGTACAATCTTGTTTCTTTGAACTCCAACTCACGAGTTTTCCACCTAGAAGTTGCAATCCTCCTGATGTGCTTTTACAATCATCTTTACATCCTGCCTGGTTCGCATCTAAATATGCAATTAGTTCAAATCCGGAATCCTTCAGATACCATAGGCCTATGTTATAGGACTGTCTCAGGTACCGAAAGATCCGTTTAACCTCTTTGAGGTGTTTGACTGTAGGACGTGCTTGATAACGAGCACATACAAAAGTAGCAAAAGTAATGCCTGGATGACTAGCTGTTAGGTACATAAGCCCTCCTATCATATGACAATAAGTCGTTTGATAAGTAGGGGTGCCTTGTAAATCAACATCCAGCCTCTCAGTTACCATAGGTGTACTCATTGAGACACATTCATCTAGACCATGTTTCTTTAACAATTTAATTGCATATTGTGACTAACTTATGAATATGCCATGGGGAGATTAATGAACTTGAAGTCCAAGAAAGAACTTTAGTTCACCCATCATCGACATTTCAAAATTATTTTTCATTAGGTTTACAAAACGTTTTGAAAAATCTGGATTTGTTGAACCAAAAATAATGTCGTCAACATATACTTGAACAAGTAATATGTCTTCCCCGTGACGTCGTGTGAACAAATAATGTCGTCAACATATACCATGCACGAGGTGCTTGCTTAAGACCGTATAGAGCTTTTTTTTACCTGTAGGCGTGATCTGGAAATTCAGGATCAATAAACCCTACAGGTTAGCTAACATCGACTTCTTCTTTCAAAGGACCATTAAGAAAAGCTGTTTTGACATCCATTTGAAAGATTGTAATATTCTTATGAGCAGCATAAGCAATAAACATCCGAACAGCCTCAAGTCGAGCAACAATAGCAAATGACTCTTCAAAATCAATGCCTTCTTCATGCTTGTATCCTTTAGCCACAAGACGAATTTTGTTCCAAACTACAATATTCTCAACATCACACTTGTTCTTCCAGAGCCATTTGAGAGCAATAACATTCTTTCCTTCTGGTCGTGGAACGAGTTCCCAAACCTGAAGTCTCTCAAATTGATTCAACTCATCTTGCATGGACTCAATCCAACTGTGGTCTATCATAGCTTCTTTGATATTCTTTGGTTTAATATTGTTGACGGTTAATGCATACATGCATACCTCAGAATCTGTGTGTAGCCGTTGGCGAGTCATGACAGTTTTGGATGAGTCACCAATAACTTGATTTAGAGGATGATCTTTTGTCCAAATGTGTGTTGAGGGTTGTACTTGGTGGAAATTCTGCACATTTGATGGCTCTAGAGCCGTTGTAGATGACTTAATTTCCTCACAACTTGGAGGATTATATGAAACAAATTATGAATTGCCATTAGAATGAGCAGAATCTTCTTGATTAAATTCATCAGCCTCTGTTCAAGAGATTGGAGAGGTTTGTTCATCAGATGTAGTCATAATGGGAGGAGCCTCATGTTCGTCAACAATAATTAAAGATGTAGAAGGCGAGTCTTCATGAATTTAAGTCGGTTGTGCAGCGAAATTGATGGGTGTATCAGAAAACGTCTTCTCAAAATATTCTTCAAACATTGGACCGAACAAATTATCCAAATCTTCTTTTGATGGAGTATTCATGTCTTTTGCTTATGAATTATGATTTATGAATCGTTGAAGCTCGGGTTCTAAACAATCGTGTTCGGAAGCCATAGTTGTGAGCTCGTTAAACTTGACATTTATGGTCTCCATAATCTTTTTAGTGTGTCTATTATAGATTCGAAACCCTCTTGATGTTTCCGAATAACCAATAAAAACCCCAATGTCTGCTTTTGGTTTTATTTTTCCAAGATCGTCTAGGTCATTTGTTGGATAACACAATGAACCAAATACATGAAAATATTCAACATTCGGCTTTCTGCCACGTAAGAACTCATAGGGTGTTTTGTTATGTCGTGTATGGATGATTGACTAATTTTGAGTAAAACAAGCGATAGCCACTGCTTCAGCCCAAAGAAATTCAGGTAAGTGATAAAAGATAAGCATCGTACGAGCAGCTTCAACAAGAGTTCGATTACATCTTTCAACTACTCCATTTTGCTGAGGCGTTCGAGCAGTTGAAAATTGTTGCATAATGCCTAACTTTTCATAATGAGCTTTAAGAGTTGCATTTTTAAATTCAGTACGATTGTCTGTACGAATCTTGTAAACTTTGGCTTTATAATTCAATTGAGCTTGAGCAATGAACTTCTTTATAATCTCTGGAGTTTCATCTTTCGAATGAAGAAAGTAAACCTATGTATATCGAGAATAATCATACACGATCACAAGAATATACTTCTTTCCATTGATTGAAGCTACTCGCATTGGACCGCATAAATTCATATGAAGTAATTCCAATTTGGAGTGATCACTTGGAACTAATTTGAGTGGATGAGAAGTTTTCTTGGTTTTTCCTCTTTCACAAGCAAAAAAAAGGTGATCTTTTCCATATTCAAACTTTGGAAGACCATCAACCAAGTCAAGTCTGGTAAAATCGTTTATGGTGCCAAAATTAAGATGTGAAAGTCTACGGTGCCATAACCATGACTTTGTCAAAGTTCCCTTAGACATTGGACAAATGGGTGAAGAAGCAGCCATGTCAGAAATGGAGATAGTACATAACATGTCTTAGAACGAAAAGCCACTTCTAAATCGCCATCACAAAATTTTCCAACGCTAAAGAGACTATGTCTAAGGCCTTCAACATAATATACATGACAAATAGTGATATTGCCCTGTATATAATCACCATAGCCTGTGATTGCTACAAAATTATCATTTCCAAAGCGAACGGTGCCTATGAATTTCTCAATGAAATTTTTCAGCAGTGATTGATCACCCGTCATATGCTTTGAACAGCCACTATCAACAATCAACAAAACAACCTGAACTACCTGCAACACAAGAAGAAACAGCACATGGACAAGTAGGCAATTTGACTACCTATTTCTTAACAGAGACCGATTGTTTTTCAGATGAACGACTATTCTGACCATTTGGGTTTGTGTTAACAGGAGACCAAACAACATTTGGTTTTGATTCAAACCATTTTTGCCAGATTCGACTAGTTCGAATCTTGTTCTGCATGTATGTGCTTAAAGACTTATCTCGTACATTTCTTCTCTTTGTACTAGAAACCTTATCGTTAGCTTTTGAGGTGCTTCCGACATCAATCTTAGGTTTGGAGACTACATAAGTAGTATTTAAAGACTTAGATAGTGTCGACTCCTTAGAAAACCTAGTCTTGCGAACTACATAAGTAGTATCATAAGATTTTGGTGTTCTAGATTTAGTGGATAAGGGTCTACGAACATTCGAACGCACATTCAATTTATAATTTGCAAAACAATTATCATGACATGGAATAAGCACATTTTGCATACAAGAAACACATAACAAAGTTTTCGCTTTAGGAGCGTTTGCAACATCAACATCAATTACATTCTCTTTGTTTGAGATAACATTTTCAGATGTGATATCTGTTTGCTTATTTTTCCTAATGTAAACTGCTACTTTCTTTACTGGCTTCTTAGAGTTAGCTAAGATACTATTCCTGACATATGAATCTCTATTCATTGGTCTTCTAACACTAGATGCAGCAGTCATTCCTGTAGAAGATAAATCATGCTTAGCCTTGTTTGTTTGTGATTCATGTGTTGTGACAACTTTGTACATTCCAGGTGCTATGACATTTTTGTTTGAATTTACCCCTCTTTGTTTGGCAGGTGAAGTCTGTAAAGTGACTGGTTTTGACACGACATGGTTTTCTTCTGATTTTTGAACATCCATTTTCTTTTGAATAACATGTTTGTGTAATGGTGTGACACAAAGAAGAGGTTGAGAACCATTTGTCTTGTCAAACTTAGTATTTACAGACTTACCTTTTTCAACATTTGCCAATCTAGTTTTTAACTCAGATATGGTAAACAAAAGATTCTGATTCTTAGCACGAATAGCACCATATGCATATGTTTTCTCAAAGACATTAGCAATTAATTTGTCCATTTCCGTTTAAGTTTGAGACAGTGTCTTTTTGATTTAATTGAAAAGCTTTTGATATTATAATTTTACATTGTTACGTTCTTTTATCAAAGATTGCACCGTAAAATCCAAAGACACATTCTCATCTTCAATTTTTTCCATTTTTGAAATCCAAGAATAATCAAGAGGATTTGTGTTTTTATTCTTAAAATTTGAATCCCATTTATGTTTTTTTCATGTTGTAACTTTAATTCAAAATCAACACTTTGCTTTTCACACCTTTGAACATCTTTTTCAAGAATTTTTATTCTTGTTTGCAAACCCTCTTGAATCTCAATGGATTTCTTTTTAAGTTGTTCAATTTCAGCATTGAGTGAATTGTCTACACATTCATGATGTAACAACACACTTAATTCAACTTCATGCTTGAGAGATACTTCTAAAAGTTGATCTTTCAAAAAATCATTTTGCTTCTCTAGTTCACAAAGTTCACTTTCTGTAGACTCAAAAACATCTTTCATCTCTTTTATATCCCTCTGAAATAGTGTCTTAAAGAATTCAAAATAGAACTTCAACTCGTTAACAATTGGTTTGAGTTGATCTTGACAAAAATCATTGAGTTGTATTTCTTCAGGTGATGTATAAAAAATGCTTGCTCTTTTACAGTTCTTTTGAATTAATTCAGACAACTTTTGAAAACCATTTTTTATTTTATCTAATTCAATGATCAAAGGTGACTCACTCGGCATTGATGCCGGAATAGAAGGAGTTGCATTTGACTTCTTGTCAGAAGGAATAAAAGAAGATGGAAAATATTTTTGCTCAGCAGAAAGCTCTTTTTGAGGAACAAAGTCTTTATAGAGAGCATTTATTTGTGCATAATCAATTGTCCAACAATTCTGTTTATTTGCAACAGCAATTGGATCATTCATTTTTTCGTACACTTTTTGTTGACTTTTGGAAGCATCATCAAGAGTGTCCTCAGTATCTCTAACATTCAAAGAAATCTCTGAATTACCTAAACTAGAGGCAAGATATAACTTTGGACATTGAGAAATTGCTTGCTTGAGTGTATAAGGATTCGGATACCCCAAACCATGTTTTAATTGCTGATCATACACAGACAATGGCTTTGGTCCAAGCATAAACATTCCTTGTAAGGAATTGCCAAGTTTCAAAATTAGATCAACATTCTTTTTCAGTTTGGCCTCAAGATCTAGAACAGTGTCATGATATCTATCCTCATTTTCACTCATTTGCCTTTTTAAAATTGAATGAGTCTTTTGAAGTTCCTCATTTTTTATTTTACGTTTTTTGTAATTCTTTGACTATCTAAACATCTTATATTATCTCGTTTGTTTTTCCTAGATTCGAATGAATCTCGATTCACGAACAAATTGGACGGGCTTGTTGACTTAAAATGTTTTGCTCGTTTACTCAGCCTCACGGAAATTCGTTGAGATTATTATTATCCCATTTATGTTTTCAAAACACCAACCCTTTCCTTATACACTCTAGCTTGATCTAGTCAAAGTCGTGTTTTATTTTTGAACTTTTTGAGCAAATATTTGTTGTTTTTTAGCTTCCTGATATGTATTTCTAGCTAATTGCTCTAACGCACATAGATCAGGAACATGTGTATCTTTGTTCAATACTGTCCTATTACATTCTCATTGGTGTGAATCAATATCTTAATACTCGATTTCAATCTTGATCTTCACCAATGGTACTGATAATATATTTCAGTATGAGTTGGATTACTTTGTTCTTCATTTTCATTGTTGGATGAAGATTGTACACTCACTTATAAATGCAGAATCATAGCTTGGCCAGCACAAATCTATTATCAGCTGGTAGAATTAGGGCCATTTAAGCATATGTTTGCAATGAGTTTTCTATTTCTTACATCTTGAAGCATCAGCAAAAGAGGATAATCATTCTGCTCATCGGGTATGAATCACTCCAGCTTCATCAAGTTTTGCAGCTACATTGTTACCATGGAAAGTATTCGAGTCTAACGAACTCTTGGCTTTGAACAATTCCTAGCATAATGTCCTTTACCACCACAGTTGTAGCATTAAACGGTTGAAGTGTTTCCTTAAGACGAGGTTCGAAGAGTCCTTGAACATTTCGCTCTCATTTGGAGCTTTGATCCCTCTACAATTTCCTCCTAAACATAAGCTCGTCTATTATTTTTTCCAAGCATTACCATAGTTCCTGCTTTGAATATTCACCCTGTCTCCTTGAAGATTGCTTGGTTTCTGGTATTGGATGAAGTGTGAAGACGATTATTTGTTGGAGTAGAAAAATTTTAAGTAATGGATCGAGCAAGTAACAACATTGCAGATGCTAGAGGATCTTCAGATAATTGGTTGGGTTCATCATCCTGCTAGTTATCTCATCTTCATAATAAACCACAAAAACATAGGATGTGTCCAACATAATAAGATGTGTATTTCTGGAAGATGACCCGTGTGTCGCTTCGAGAGCCAATTGATCATGAGATTTTTTTTAACTTCTTTGCTTTGAGACATTAACCGGTTTCTCGTATTGATGAAGATAATCTCTAAAAAGATCAATCAATCGTAATCCACACTAGTCAAACGTTTTGCAAGTCGACTTGGGGTAACATATTTTAACCATTCGGTTACAAGCTTTTCAGATACTTGTGTTAACTGTTAACAATGGAAAAATGCATGTCATTTCTTGACAATTCGTTTATATAATAGAGCAAAACGATTGTAACAGTAAACAAGTGCTTCCCCTTGTTCCGCTACAAACTGTAAAAAATTCGTTTTTTTTTTGTAAAACGAGTTTCTCTATCAACTTTGTTTTGTATAGTTCCCCTCATAAGACGTTCAACTCTTTTCCACATGTCCTTGGCCAAAGTGCAAGCATCCACAGAATTATAAATGTATTTGATGAAAGCAAGAATCAGATTCATGAAGCTCCATCTAGATATAACCTATAGCAATAACGCGATCTCCTTGTAAATCATAGTGAGTGTTGCAATTTTGGACTATCGAATCGTTAGGCTCGAATGAACATTTCTAAACTGATATGGACCTTCATCAAGGCTTTTGTAAGCCCAACTTTTGGTTTTCCTCTTTCGATTATTTAATATATCGTCTAAATTACTTGCCCACGGGTATATAACTACCCCTTTTAGCATGGGGATGCCTACGTCTCAGAAACCGGCGGCATCAACAAGGATTGTTGATATGTTTTGGATGTTGACATTTCGTTTCATGTTTTCTAAGATTGGATCTTTGTTGACCGAAAATGAGTGATATTTGTGAGAAGTTTTCCATACTCGGTAACAATTGTTCAATACATAGAACTACTGTTCTCAGATAAACAAGTTGCTGAGAAATCGGTACTACTTCTTGAGACAAAACTATAAAATCGGACAAAGAATAATAACAACTCGGTACTCTTAAGGAACTATTAAACTCGAAATACTCTTAATACAAAAATCCAATTTTATCATAAACTCGATAGAACCAAGTTTTGAAAAATTTGTTAACTATGGATTATCAATAACCACATACTCGATAAAACCAAAATTTATGATGACAGAATAATCCAAAACACTTATACCTTCAAATTCAATAGAACCGAATTTGAAGTCCGAGTTTAGAAACTGACAAATTTGTTTGCAAAATCCCAATTCACGATAAAACCGTGAACATGTGATGTTTTAACTCTTTGTAAGCTTATTTCTAAGATTAAATCACCAAATCATAATTCACATTTTTTGATAAAACCGAAAAAGTACGAATAATAATCAAACTCGATAGAACCGAGTTTATCAAATCCACCTAATATACGTTTTTTGATAGAACCGAGAAACGATTCGAGAATACAAAAACCCCTACCAAGAATACTAAACCACTTCCGAGAATGCTGAAACACTTCCGAGAATGGTAGAATACTACAGAAAATGAAAATTCCACAAAAATACGTCACGTCAAATCCAGTAGACTACTCGATCGCGTTCAAAAAACTCAAAATTACTTCCAAAATGCAACTAAATAGCTCAAAAATCTCAACCGAATCCACCGAATTTCATCTTGAAGTTCTCGAACATGTTAAAAAAACTCACAAATCGAATCACATTAATCCTCTAATGGCATATGATACCACTTGATAGGTCTTGTTTATAACAACCCGCAATTTTCATCAATATAATTATCTATCTATTAAATTAGATGCAATGTACTATCCATCTATTATATGATAAACCACCTTTTTACAGGGAAATTTTTTGCTTTATTACATTACTTGTATAACTAAAGTTAACGAGCTCACGCAACCTACCTATGCCATCTATATCAATGTTTATATCATATAAACATCCTAATATGTCAAGTCAATATCTTAATATCATTTTTACAAAGTACATTACTCATATAATGTACCATTTGCAACGTTATATCAAGACAAGCCTTAAACCATTATCCTATACCTCTAAACCCTAATTCCATGAAAAGTTAACATCTAAAGTGAATGTATAAGCTACTAAAGCATATGTACAAGTAATATAACATCTCATTTGAAATATAAACTCCCTCCAAGTCAATGTATAAGTCCTTAAAAGTACAATGTACAAGTCATTAAGCATGACATTCAAAATAGCCGTTTTACCACCATTTCCATTCTAGATTTCGTACCACCTATTTAGTACAATGTACTACACCCAATGCACAACATATAAACTCTAATTACTCTAATCCTAAGCCCTAATTCATGTTTTAAAAACCCTAAACCCTAAAATGAAACCCTAAACCCTAATTTCACTTTAACCTAAAAACTAAGCCCTAAAACTTAATCCTAATCCCTAACCACTAATCCTAAACACTAAACCTAAACCATTACTCAAACAAGTTATAAATACTTAATTTACAACTTTATTAAACCCGTACACCATTTTTGCTTATTTAGACCTATTTTAAAACTCAACTTTGAAAACAAGCACCTTCATGATGCACCTCCTTCATGCCTAAGCAGCTTACAAGCTCCTTAACTTCATTTCTTGGTCACAAAATAGGCCACATCACCACCTTGTGGCTTCATTTCAGCCGCGGCACACAAACACTCCCACAACCTTCCACCTTGCATTCTAGCCTTGCTAACTCACCTCATAGCCTCTCCTTGTCACCTCCTAGACCTCTCCAATTAGACCCTCCATGAATGAGACACCTTTCACTCTCAAACTTACTACTCACCTAAGGGTTCTTGCACTATAAATAGATGTGCACCCTTTACCAATCAACTCACACCTTCATTTCTTTCTATCTTCCAACAATGGCATCCAAGGTCTGATCAAGAAAGTCCTAAGAGGTCCTAAGAGCAGAAGTGAAGTGAAGAAACCAAGTCTTGAAGCCCCGAGGTCTTGATCCTAGAGTTTTACGACGAAGCAAAAGTCCCTCCTTTCACCCTTTTCCAAAGCTATAAGCTTGCAAAAACCAGGTTCCATAAGCTTTCACATTCTGTTTCAATACTCTTATAATGTTCATATATAATCATGCTTAAAAACCCATTGTTAAAATCCTTTGACTCAAAAAACATATGTGTTTTACCTTTTTGTTTGATCCAAACCGAGCTCATGAAACCCTAATTTCATGTTTTTGCTTAATCTATAAGCTAAACTTGTAAACTAATGTTATATCTTTCTCCTAATAAGCTTATCTAACAATATTATAAGTACTTTATTAAGTCTTAAAGGAATTTGAGCTTAAAACCCGCGCGTTTTCATTTTAAAACCCTAATTTGACCCGTTTTGATTTCTAGCTTAACAAATCGTTATTTTAAACTTTCGTTACGTTAAACCTTCATATTTTAGCTTATATTAATAAGCTATAACCTGCAAATTACTTTTCATATTGAAAAATATCATTATTATGGATTTTGGACTAAAAACGATACATTTTTCATGCAAAAGGGTATATATCGTAACTTTCTGAAACTTATAACTAAAGGGACTGAAAATGTCATTTTATCAAAGTTATAACTATAGGGGTCTATTATGTCACTTTCCAAAATACAGTTTTTACTTTGTTTACATCTTTTTAACTAGAAGGAATCCAAAACTTGTAAAGTGAAACTCAAGGGTATATTTTGCCAATTTTCTCCTTAAGGGTCTAAAATGTAACATTGAAAAAGTATATAGAAATGTGTTCAAAACCTGTAAAAGGACCATAACTTTAATGTAACGCTTGATGTGCTTATTTCATTTTCTGTTATTGAGGCAAAACGCTTAAAAAACGATAATTTGTTATAACTATATATAAAATTCATCAATCGATGTGCTTTATAAAAATTCATGTCCCGAAATCTATATCGTATCACAATACTAAGAGAGCTTCATATAAGGGGGTTTCATCTTGGTATTACATTCTGACTGAGTTGTTGGGTTTACGATTTAAAGTGCCCTAGCTCCTCAAACATTTATTGAATGACCTTTGAATTATGATGGCCCGAACGATGATACAATACTCCATAATAATTCAATCAAAGATATACATTATACTTTATAAAGTTTTGAAACATAACAATCAAACTAAGACTTGACATATTACCTCAGGTTGCGTGACGAAGCCATTACTTTCATTTCATATACATTTGCTATCAATCAGATTTCCCTATACTGTTAAGGTGAGTTTATAGCCTCACTTTTAAATCTCTTGAATGTTTTCATAAACCCGTGAGGGGGATACATGCTATAAACTATGAATACAAGTGTTTTCTAAATATATGCTATCATATTATTGCTTGTGATCTAAGTCACTTTATGCCAAAAGACCCTCATTATCATGGACCATTAATCACTTGCGAGTGAACGCGAATATTGTGGATAGATCTATCAGGATTGACGAATCCCGTTTGTGTTAGCCGGATAGGTAACCAAACGCACTATATTTGAATATCATAGGTATATGGCAATTACCTACACCGGGGGCCATTATCATTATATATATCATTATTGATATATACACAAGTCAGTTTGTGTGCCATGAGCTTAGACGCAATAATACACTATTAATACTGTTTTTTTATAATAATTGTACCTCAGTACAATTATCACATATGATGACTTGTATTCAATTGTTAATTATAAACCTATGAATCTCACTCAACCATTGTGTTGACTCTTTTAAGCATGTTTTATTTCAGGGATCATTACGAGCAATTGATGAACGATTGGCACGGACTTGATTTGTTGGCCTTAATACTGTTTTCATTCAAAATTTATGTTTTTAGATTTTGTGGAATGCCTTTGTTAAACTTCTTGTTTTTAAATGAAATGATAACCCTTATCTTTTAAAAACGTCTCTTTTGAGTCAGTTTTCTTGATTGTGTTTGTATTCATGAAGTAAATACCCCAGATTAGCTTCCGCTGCTATATGTCCAAAATGGGGGTGTTACAGATTGGTATCAGAGCCATGGTTATAGAGAACAAGGTCAAAACCTTAACTATAACTACTTTTCTTTTGCCATCAATGTCCTCCGTGCCACTGCATTTCCTAAATAGTAAAGATACCATTTCTTTTCCCGAATAGTATGTAAAAATGCATAACTTTTATACTATTATATAAGTAACTTATGTTATTTACTATTGGATTGTTACAGTCATGTCTTCGTCCCCTCACTCTACTATTGTCCCTTCTGATTCCGATATCGAATATGCTTTTTCCTCTACGAACATTTTGAACTATTTCCCAGCTTCATCGGGAAACATTTTTTTTCCCTAATTATCCCAAGGAGATTTCATCACCTAAAGACACTAAGTCTCCTATTGGATCACTCATTCCATTATCTCCGTATCTATCTCTCGAAGTCTTAAATTCTAAAATTTTCCGTTGTAGCTTGCAATATCCGAGAATGATCACAAGTCTTTTTATAATACCTTCACTTGTGATATGACTATATCATTTTATGGATTATAAATTTTGTGCTGTCTTGTATATGTTGATAGATGCCTCCCAAGAGAACATCAACATCTGTAGCACCAGCTATGACTCAGGCTGTTATCCGGCAACTGATTATTGATGGTATTGCTGCCGCTCTGGAAGCACAAGTTGCTGCTATGGCAAATGCCGACAATCCCACTAGGAACACTGAACCCAGAGAAATTCCTGTAGTAAAAAGAGGAAACTACAAAGAGTTCATAAACTGTCAACCTTTCTACTTCAATGGTACGGAAGGAGCTGTTGGACTCATCCGCTGGTTTGAACGTACTGAATCGGTATTTTCTCGTAGCATAGTGTGCGAGAGATAGACCCATAATCTAACCCTCACCCCCTTAGTTGGCATTTGTTACTGGTACTCTAACCGATGACGCCTTATCCTGGTGGAATGCATACGCCCAACCTATTAGGATAGAACAAGCCAACAGGATCACCTGAACCAAATTGAAAAGACTCTTAACCAATAAGTATTGCCCTCGAACTGAAGTCAGAAATGGAAAGACGAATTTACCAACTTGGGTTGTGAAAGAAGATCTTCCGTGAAGTCGATCTCAAGATTTACGTTAGAAGATTCCAAGACTTAGCAGGTCTTATGTCCTAACATGGTGCCAATTCTGAGAAACTCTATGGGAAGTCCTTCATCGGGGATTTACCCAGGGTATTGAAGGAATGTTACCGCATTCAAAGCCTCAACTTTGGAGGGAAGCATTAAAACATAGCTCAAAGGTTTAATAGATCAAGTAACAAAATACAATTCTGTGCAAGAAACCAATGGTCACAAACGAAAGTTTAATGATGGAATAAATACCACCGACAATAACACTCCCCAATAATCATGACAACAACAACTATCCCAATAATCGCAACAACAATAACCACTCCCACATCACACAACCACATACAACTACCAAGGATAACGCAACAAAACAAAGTAACAATGATCACCACAACAGCAGAATAAAAGACAAAAAACCTTCAGAGCTTATACTGCCAACAATGGGTATACTGGAAACCGTCCCTTGTGTACAAGATGCACCCTACACCACATAGGACCTTGCACTGTCAAGTGTCAGACTTGTAACAAGGTAGGTCATCTGACCAGGAACTGCAGAAACAAAGGACCAGCCACTAGAAACAACCTACAACCAGTATCTGTAACTTGTAATGCCTGTGGAGAGACTAAAAAGGGGGGGGGGGGTGTGGGGGGGTGGGGGGGGGGGGGGGGGGGGGGGGGGGGGGGGGGGGGGGGGGGGAGGGGGGGGGTGGGGGGGGGGGGTGGGGGGGGGGGGGGGGGGAGGGGGGGGGGGGGGGGGGGGGGGGGGGGGGAGGGGGTGGGGGGGGGGGGGGGGGGGTGGGGGGGGGGGGGGGTGGTGGGGGGGAGGGGGGGGGGGGGGGGGGGGGGGGGGGGGGGGGGGGGGGGCTGGGGGGGTGGGGGGAGGGGGAGGGGGGGGTGGGGGGGGGGGGGGGGGGGGGGGGGGGGGGGGGGGGGGGGGGGGTAGGGGGGTGGTGGGGGGGGGGGGGGGTGGGGAGGGGGTGGGGGGGGGGGTGGGGGGGGGGGGGGGGGGGGGTGGGGGGGGGGGGGGGGGGGTGGGGGGGGGGGGGGGGGTGGGGGGGGGGGGGGGGGGGGGGGGGGGGGGGGGGGGGGGGGGGGGGGGGGGGGGTGGGGGGGGGGGGGGGGGGGGGGGGGTGGGGGGGTGGGGGGGGGGGGGGGGGGGCGGGGGGGTGGGGGGGGGGGGGGGGGGGGGGGGGGGGTGTGGTGGGTGGGGGTGGGGCGGGGGGGGGGAGGGGGGGAGGGGGGGGGGCATTATGCAAATCAATGCTCAAAGCAAACAACAGGGCCACAGGGGAGCCTACTCACTAAGAGACAAGATTGCTTTTGTTCGCGTTAGGATTTCTTCCTTAGAAACAATTTTCGAGGATACTCGAGTTCGCCATCAGTAATATATAAAGAATCTTCTGAAACACACTTCATAAGTTTAAATCAAAACATGTGTAAACCACCAAGCTATATCTTATCATTTGTTGCCTCCTTTATCTAGAATCCTACCACGAGACACGTAGCATAAGTATCAACACTCTTAAAGTTTTGATAATGTAAGATATGTAAGATAAAGTTATCCATGAATTAATAAAGTGTGATTCCGTTACACCTTGTTATCTGATGATATCAAAACTCGACTTCATTTGTCAATTCTATTAGTTCTATTATATTCAATTCTGAAGACTCGCCTCATACCTTTGAAACACTTATTATCATAGGAATGTAATAACAAAGATCCTCGACTGATAATATGGGCATCAGTGCAACTAATGTCTTATTATTTTTCTCGTTGCTTTTTATGATTCTGAAAATTCATATCATCTTCTACACATCACCATTTTGATATCATGTTTTATCAGTGTTGTAAATATCGCTCAGCGGTACCTCGGCGGTCGACCCCCTTTAAGCGATATATCCGTCTTGGCGACGATATATCGGTTTCTCGGCGGAGACCCTAAATTATAAAGGAATTCTGCAAAATATCTATATATTTAATATGTTTTTTTAATATTCTTATTATTTTTACTATTATCTTTAGTGTATATGTTGTAAAATATACATTTTGTGTGGTTATAAATTTAGTTTTGTTATTACTTTTTTTAAAACACGATTCAATGAAAAATACGGAAAGAATACCAAAAAAAACGAAAAATTCGCGATTATTTTGACGTTTTTTTGACCAAAACCGATTTTTACCGATAACGTGAAATAAAGGTAAAAAAAATTCGTTGACCACCCGGATAAGCGATATATCAGTGAGGAATATATCGGGCGCAATGCCGATATTTACAAACACTGTGTTTTATGCTTAGATTGAGTTATAATTGTCTTATGAACATGACATTAGGACGCTTCTTCATTGAATAAGGAAATTTATAAACATCAAAACTATGAATTTATAAATCTCCAAGTTTCCAAGGATTAGGACGCCTCTTTTTGTGAGTGACAAATTATAAATGAGTAGGCTTAAGTATATGACATACATACAAACAATATTCTTTCAATCTGTAATCCGTTTGTACGAACAAATCCCTTAATTCATGAAATCATCTCTGAATTTTCACACTCTATCAATCGATTAAATCTCGGGATGAGATTTCTGTAAGGTTAGGGGACTATAACAACCCGCAAATTTCATCAATCTAATTATCTATCTATTAAATTAGATGCAACGTATTATCCATCTATTATATGATAAACCACCTTTTTACAGGGAAATTTTTCGCTTTATTACATTACTTGCATTACCAATATCTCAATATGCAATGTAACTTGCATAACTAAAGTTAACGAGCTCACGCAACCTACCTATGGCAATCCTATCTACATATATGTCAAGCAAACATCATAATATGTCAAGTCAATATCTTAATATCATTTTTACAAAGTACATTACTCATATAATGTACCATTTGCAATGCATATCAAGACAGGCCTTAAACCGTTATCGTATACCTCTAAACCCTAATTTCGTGAAAAGTTAACATCTAAAGTGAATGTACAAGCTACTAAAGCATATGTACAAGTAATATAACATCTCATTTGAAATATAAACTCCCTCCAAGTCAATGTACAAGTCCTTAAAAGTACAATGTACAAGTCATTAAGCATGACATTCAAAATAGCCGTTTTACCACCATTTCCATTCTAGATTTTGTACCACCTCTTTAGTACAATGTACTACACTCAATGTACACCATATAAACTCTAATTACTCTAATCCTAAGCCCTAATTCATGTTTTAAAAACCCTAAACCCTAATTTCACTTTAAACTAAAAACTAAGCCCTAAAACTTAATCATAAGCCCTAACCACTAATCCTAAACACTAAAATATAATCCTAACACTAAACCTAAACCATTACTTAAACCAGTTGTAGATACTTAATTTACAACTTTACAAATCATATATCATCATTATAACTTCATTATTCAAGAATTAAATCATAGAAACCCTAAACGAACCCTAATTCTAACCTATGACCCATTTTGCTATTTTTACCCATTTTGAACTCGAACCACTAATCGAATATTGTTATAAACTCTTAATACAAACCTTATAACCCATAATATATCATTAATAATCAAATGCACATGAAAAATAAGCATGAAAACCCTAAACGTGCCCTATTGAACCCGTATGCAATTTTGCTTATTTAGACCCATTTTAAAACTCAACTTTGCAAACAAGCACCTTGATGATGCACTTCCTTCATGTAAGCAGGTTACAAGCTCCTTAACTTCATTTCTTGGTCACAAAATAGGCCACATCACCACCTTGTGGCTTCATTTCAGTTGTGGCACACAAACACTCCTACAACCTTCCACCTTGCATTCTAGCCTTGCTAACTCACCCCATAGCCTCTCCTTGTCACCTCCTAGACCTCTCCAATCATCCCCTCCAGGAATGAGACACCTTTCACTCTTAAACTTACTCACCAAGGGTTCTTGCACTATAAATAGATGCGCACCCTTTACCAATCAACTCACACCTTCATTTCTTTCTATCTTCTAACAATGGCAACCAAGGTCTGATCAAGAAAGTCCTAAGAGGTCATAAGAGCATAAGTGAAGTGAAGAAACCAAGTCTTGAAGCCCCGAGGTCTTAATCCTAGGCGTACGACAGCAAAAGTCCCCATTTCGACCCGTTTCCAAGCTATAAGCTCAAAACCAAGTTCCATAAGCTCACATTCTATTTCAATACTCTTATAATGTTCATATAATCATGCTTAAACCATTGTTAAAAGCTTTGGACTCAAAAACATATGTGTTTTACTAAACCCTAATTTCATGTTTTTGCTTAATCTATAAGCTAAACTTGTAAATTAATGTTATAATCTATCCTAATAAGCTTATCTAACAATATTATAAGTACTTCATTAAGTATTAAAGGAATTTGAGCTTAAAACCCGCGTGTTTTCATTTTAAAACCCTAATTTGACCCGTTTTGATTTCTAGCTTAACAAATTGCTATTTTAAACTTTCGTTACGTTAAACCTTCATATTTTAGCATATATTAGTAAGCTATAAGCTGCAAATTACTTTTCATATTGAAAAATATCATTATTATGGATTTTGGACTAAAAACGATACATTTTTCATGCAAAAGGGTATATATCGTAACTTTCTGAAACTTATAACTAAAGGGACTGAAAATGTCATTTTATCAAAGTTATAACTATAGGGGTCTATTATGTCACTTTCCAAAATACAAGGTTTACTTTGTACATCTTTTAAACTAGAAGGACCAAACTTGTAAAAGTGAAAACTCCAAGGGTATATTTTGCCATTTTTCATTCTTAAGGGTCTAAAATGTAACATTTTGAAAAAGTGTAGAAATGTGTTCAAAACCTTATAAGACATAACTTTAATTAACGCTTGACATGCTTATCATTTCCAGTTATTGAGCAAAACGTTTAAAACCGATTATGTTATAACTATTATAAAATTCATCATCGATGTGCTTTATAAAAATCCTGTCCCGAATCTATATCGTATCACAATACTAGGGAGCTTCATATTAAGGGGTTTCATCTTGGTATTACGTTCTGACTGAGTTGTTGGGTTTACAATTTAAAGTGCCCTAGCTCCTCAAACGTTTATTGAATGACCTCTGAATTATGATGGCCCGAACGGTGATACAATACTCCTTAATAATTCAACCAAAGATATACATTATACTTTATAACATTTTTAAACATTACAATCAAACTAAGACTTGACATATTACCCCAGGTTGCGTGACGAAGCCGTTGCTTTCATTTCATGTACCTTTGCTATCAATAAGATTTCCCTATACTGTTAAGGTGAGTTCATAGCCTCACTTTTAATTCTCTTGAATGTTTTATAAACCCGTAAGGGGGATACATGCTATAAACTATGAATACATATGTTTTCTGAATGTATGCTATCATAATATATTATTGCTTGTGATCTAAGTCCCTTTATGCTAAAAGACCCCACTATCATGGACCATTAATCACTCATGAGTGAATACGAATATTGTGGATAGGCCTATCGGGATTAACGAATCTCGTTTGTGTTAGCCGGATAGGTAAACAAACACACTATATTTGAATATCATAGGTATATGGCAATTACCTACACCGAGGGCCATTATCATTATATATATCATTATTAATATATACACAAGTCAGTTTGTGTGCCATGAGCTTAGACGCAATAATACACTATTAATACTGTTTTTTTTATAATAATTGTACCTCAGTACAATTATCACATATGATGACTTGTATTCAATTGTTAATTATAAACCTATGCATCTCACTCAACCATTGTGTTGACTCTTTTAAGCATGTTTATCTCAGGAAATTGAGCAATTAATGGCACGGAGTGGCACGGACTTGAAGATGGCTAAACTGTTATCATTCAAACTTTATGTGTTTAGATTTTGGGACCTGCCTTTGTAAAACTCTGATTTTAAATGAATGATAACTTATCTTTTAAAAACGTCTCTTTTGAGTCGTTTTCTATGATTATGTCTGTGATTCATAAAGTAATACCCCAGATTAGCTTCCGCTGCTATATGTCCAAAATGGGGGTGTTACATGTTTATCTTGAATCATACATAATCAACCATGAAAACTTGGAGAGAATAGTAGAGGATGGCAAGTATTCAAATTTCAAATTTTATTAAAATGGAAGGAAAAAGGAAGAGTTTATTACAAGGCATCACCTTCTAATGATGATTAGAAGTGGTATTTATAGGAAAAGGAAGGAAGCTTCCCTTCCTTTATTTTCTAATGTTTCACATCTAGTCCCTATTCTTTGGCAATTATGCTATTTCTTACTTTTAGCATAATATACCTTATTACAAACTACTTTATTCTAAACAAAATAAAGACTAATAACTAAATCACATAATCGACACTTTTTATGAACCTAACACTTCCTCTACCGACTCTCTCTCTCTCTATGATATATATTATATGTTGTATGTTTATGATATTCTAGATTTGGTATCAATCACCATGGGATGATTTATGGTGTTTGTATACGTGTTTAAACTTTTAATATACACGGTTTATATTTTTTTATGGTTTGCTTGATCACGTCATCTCAAGGGGTAAAAAATCAAACTTTTTTTGTTTAAAAACCATAAAGTTTTGATTTTTATGCTTCCTTAGGTGTTTTAGATCTTAGAAGTACAAAAGTGTTTAAACTTTAATCGTGTTTTAGGTGTTTTTAAGTGATTTTTGTGATTTGTGTTGGTTTTGTTTAGATTGGAACATTTTTGTGCGAACCACTTTAGGATTTTACAAATTAGTGATCCATTGTGTTGTTGCACCAAAAGTCACCAAAAAAAATGTGAACCACGATTCTCCACAAACTATGCGAACCTAGTGTTTTGATGGTTTATTGATCCAGTGGAATCTATAGTGAATACCGTCCATGTGAATCTGCCTCAGGTAATCTGCTCAGTGAATCTGGCCCAGTTCAAATTGTATCATATTGCTGAATCTTTGTGAATCTAGCCTGCACGTGAATTTGTCTAGTGAACCTACATAGGGAGTGTGAGATCACAGTCCAGTAAATGACTGTGATTTATATCAGTTGATTCATATCTAGTGAACCTGTCCCAGCGAAAGCGAATCTTAAAGTTATAAGCCCTAATTCCAGTGAACTAGGGTTTGGGATATTTTTAGGGTTTTGGTATGTGCTTAATTACACATACCATATACCTAGAAAAACTGACTTAAATGACCAAAAACATACCAAAAATACATTGTATTTGTATGTCTTGTATTTGTATTGTGCAGGTAACGGATATCTAAGAAAAGGAAAAAAAACAAGTCAAAACGCACAAAACCGAGCACGGAATCGAAAAGAGCGTGAGAAGTCAAAAAGTCAAAGTCAAAAAGTCAACCAAAGTCAACCCCGACAAAGTCAAAGTAAAAGCCAAATCCGTAAATGAAGAATTACTTAATGGGCCCACCCGTACCCATCTAATGGGCCGGGTCAGCCCATTAAGGTAATACATGAAGACTTAAATGGTTATTAAACCATTTAGAGCCCAAAGCACATAACTGGCCCAAACCATGGCCCAAACACAACACTTAACAAGCCTATTGATAAGGCTGTTAAGTCAGTTAGTCACAAGGACCATTCATGCAATAAAGATATATGACCTCAAGGACTTAAACTGCCAAACCACAAAACTTTTCACACCATAAAACTTTTCACACCACAAGGACCATCCCTGCAATAACTCTTACCAAAATGAAGGGCCAAAGGTGTCAAAACCCCAAACTCTTACC
>BQNB010061035.1:0-12683 GCA_026074375.1 Tanacetum coccineum | reverse complement strand
AACTATGAAATGTTTCTCCTTTAGCAGATACAACAGTTCCGTCACAACAAGAGTTGGATCTTCTTTTCGGTCCTTTGTACGATGAATTTTTCAACGCAGGTACTTCAAGTGTCAACAAGTCTTCTTTTCCCACTGACAATTCTAAACAACAAGACACACCACCTCCAACGAATAATCCATCTTTAACAGAACCAACAACTCCAACCACAAATGTTCATGCTGAGGAAAACAACAATAATCAAGCAGAAGCTACGCAGGTTCAACAAGCTGAATTTATCAATCCTTTCTGTACGTCGGTACGAGAAGTTGCCGAGTCTTCCTCACACAGTATTAATAATTCAAATATGTGAACCTTCAATCAACCACAAGATTCTAAATCCCGATGGACAAAAGATCACCCGTTAACTCAAGTTCATGGAAATCTATCCAAGCCAGTGCAAACAAGACGACAACTTGCAACCGATCCTGAAATGTGTATGTTCGCACTCACCGTGAGTACTGATGAACCGAAAACGTTAAGGAAGCAATGGCTGATTCTGCATGGATAAAGGCAATACAGGAAGAGCTTCATCAGTTTGACAGACTCCGAGTCTGGGAACTAGTTGACAAACCCTTTGGCAAGAACGTAATCAAGCTAAAGTGGTTATGAAAGAACAAAAAGGATGAAGACCAAACTGTAATTCGCAATAAGGTACGACTTGTAGAAAAGGGTTATGCTTAGGAAGATGGTATTGAATTAGAAGAATCATTTGCTCCAGTTGCTCGCTTGGAAGCTGTTCGGATTTTCATCGCTTATGTTGCACACAAGTCTTTTCTAATTTATCAGATGGACGTGAAAACGGCATTTCTTAATGGTCCACTTAAGGAGGAGGTTTATGTTGCACAACCAGATGGGTTCGTTGACCCTGATCATCCAGAAAAGGTTTACCACTTAAGGAAAGCTCTATACATATTGAAACAAGCTCCACGAGTCTGGTATGATGAACTCTCAAATTTCTTGATGTCCAAAGGTTTTACTAAAGGTACAATTGACCCAACTCTATTCATAATCAGATACGGGGAGGACATTTTACTTGTGCAAATCTACGTTGATGACATTATTTTCGGGTCCACAAACACTAAATTTTATAAACTATTTGAAAAATTAATGCATAGTAGATTTGAGATGTCCTTAATGTGAGAAATGAAATTCTTTTTAGGGCTATCCACCAATCCTCGCGAGGTATCTTTATCAATCAGCCCAAGTACACTTTAGAGATACTTAGAAAACATGGTATGGAAAAAGGTCAAAGCATTGGTACACCAATGGCTACGAAACCTAAACTGGATGCAGACTTGAGTGGAAAACTCATAGACCAAACTGACTACCGTAGTAAAATCGTGTCACTCATGTATCTGACATCTAGTAGACAAGATATAGTGCAAGCAGTATGTTATTATACAAGATATCAAGCAAGACCGACTAAAAAACACCCCAAAGAGGTTAAAAGGATCTTTCGATACTTAAGAGGTACCATTAACATGGGACTCTGGTATCCGAAGGATTCTGGCTTTACTAATAGCTTTTTCATAATTCCGAACCGATGGGGAGTAGCGAATGTCTTGATACTCGCAAAAGCACTTCTGGAGGAATACATTTCCTAGGTGATAAGTTAGTCAGCTGGATGTCAAAGAAGCAGGACTGCACTGTAATGTCATCAGCAGAAGCTGAGTACGTGGCGTTATATGCAAGTTGTGTTCAAGTAATGTGGATGAGTACACAACTTAAGGATTATGGCTTCAACTACAACAAAATATCGTTGTATTGCGACTCTTAGTCAACCATAGAAATCTCAGTGCAACCCATTGCAGCACTCCCGTACCAAGCCACCTACTCAATATCACTTTATCAAAGGAACAGTTGAACATGGTATAATTGAAGCGTATTATGTCAAACTGAATACCAATTAGCTGACCATGTTTACTGAAAGCCTTTCCCGAAAAGGTTTTAATATTTCGTCAGACGAATTGGTAGAGATGTCTGACTCCATTAAAACTGGAGGTTCTGGCAAATGGAATCTGTTGATATATTCTTTCAAAATCGACCTAAAATATTTTTGAGAAAAAGCAAAATAGCAAAAAATATAAAACCTATAAAACCAAGTACAAATTAGAAAAATCAAAAAATTTCCAAAAAGAATCTTCTTGACATGTCTCTTAGAATCGATAACATTTACGTACCTAGACATGTTGATTAAGATTGACACGTGCGAGGGTAAATGAAGATCAGAGCAAGAGTTTCAAATGCTTTCCAAAACATGTCCATTTCTATTTTTCTTTAGACTTTATCCACTCTCATATTGTAACTAAAACCCGAACGACGAGAAGGAGAGTGTACGTTTCAGTGCGCTTATCCTTAGCGTTAGAAGAGAAGTCTTCTAACATGATGTTTTTCAAAATGTTGAACATAATTTTTCAAGAATTTCTCAATGACAATTCAAAATCTTTCAAAATTGTGTGTTCAACACTCCATCCCTCATAAAGTTTTACAAGACAATTCTTCTACATTTGGTGTCATTTTCAAAATGAGTCAATGTTTGAGGGGGAGTTTTTCGAAAAACAAAGTTTTAATGATTTTGGATACATCATCTCACGACAATTCTTATGTATTCAAAACATTATCAAAAATCTCTTAATAACAAATCAGTAATAATAATGACTACTCAATAGATTGTATGTTATAAGATGATCCAGTGTCTGAGCATAATTTTTCAAGAATTCTTCAATGACATTTCATAATCTTTCAAAATTGTGTGCTCAACACTGCCTCACCCTCAATTTTATATTCATTTTACAACTTGGTATCATTTTTTTGGTGTCAAACATATGTAAAATTGAGGGGGGGCAAGAAGAAAAAGTTCCACATAATTCATGCTGAAACATTTTCTACCCACAGTTTTTTTCAAGACAAATTTTAAAAATCGCGATGGTATTATCAAACACTAAGTAGGAACTAATGAATTAGTATTTAAATAAGGGGGAGAAAATGTAATTAAAATGTGATCTTGAAATAATAGTGATCTAATCGACTCAAAGAGCACTTTGAATTCTAATGCTTTATTACTCATACCAAAAAAGGTTTTATGGTTACACTCTTATACCTAACAATATCTTAATTTCACGACGATTCTGAAGTCATAAGGTGGTTAGGGTATGTACTGGTCCTATGATCCAACCAGAACCAGAGGGATCTACCCAAGGACACCCCATAGTTAGAAATAACAGTCCTTAGGTATGATTGGAGATGAATGAGTTAAGGGAATAATGCCGACTAAGATTAAGCTAACACTGGAACAATCACAACAAGGTGTTAGTAATGACGTCTTGGGTATGCAGTAAGTGGGATGAAAGAATTAAAAGAAATGTATGGATAAAGGGGTGGAAAAAAAGAAGCAGCTCTACACACTTACCGCAGAAACCCGGGTCAATACATAATCTGTCAGATTCAAAAAGAAGAATTATGGTGATTAAAGATAAGACATCAATAAACCCCAGTGATCAGCGTACATAACCCTTCCCAACCATTCAAGTTTCTCTCAACAGATACTTGTCTCATTTGTCATGGAGATACACATGACTTCTATTGAATTTCTTACTCTGAGTTAGTTGATATTGAATAGGTGGCAGTTTGCTCCAGCCTCTAAGTACTAAAAGAGTCTAGAGCCAAGAGATCAATAAATAAATCTCATTAGGACACATTTCATGACAAACACTTATTGAACATCAATAAGTTTACAAGCGGTTAACAAGAGTCCTACGCAATATCCCTGTGATTATGCCTGAACATTTAAAGTGATACTCTTTAGTATTCATAGTGACGAATGGAAATCCTTCCAGAATCAACATCAAATAGCTCTACGGTAGGTGACTTGCGAGATTCTATTTGAATCAAGCTTGTGTCAACTGGATATCGATTTGGTCCAGTAAATGAATTGAAGACTCAATCAGAAAGATAGTAACTATGGATTCACAAGTCATAATATCGTGATTGACCTGCTTAGAGACGTTCCAGTATTGAGAACAAGCAAGTACAGTGAATCTAATGCATATGCGTTAGAGGGTACTAAACACCTTGAGCTGGAAACCCTGTCAAGGAATTCTTATAATCTACCTGATCAAGGAGGTACATATATTTATACTATAAACGGTCCAACTGAAGCCGGAGTTAGTGGGGACAACCTAATCTCGAACGAATGAACCAAAGGCCATATGTCGTCCATAGATTGCTATTTATCCTAACATTTAAATGTAGTACAAACGATGTTGTAGATGCGGCCTCATTCCAACAGAGTCGGATTCATTAGCAACATGTCAGACATCAAGCTGTTAAAGGACATACTATTGGTATCAAGTCTAAATCAAGGAGATTGTTAGCAAGCTTTTATTAAGATGAATGCAAAGTATGAGCAGTTGGTCAAGACACACGACGCAAAATGGCAAAGACGATAAAACAAACCAAGAATGAAGATTTATCAGATCTAATTAATGATAAAGTCGAAATGACCAATGACAAAGCTCAAGAGCAAAGAATCACAATAGCGGAAGAACATGCTTACAACATGATAAAGACCAAAGACTCAAGAACTTAAAGACAATGCAATCTCAACAAAGTCTAAGGAAGCAAGATTCAAGATCTCACCTTAGGAATTCGAAGACCAAATATCATGGGAGATTATTAGTCTTAGATAACATGGAAGCTCAGAATCTGCAGGATACCTCCATAAGAAAACCTCGCTTCAGGGGAGATTGTTAGCCTCAAAATATTGAGTCCCGAACAGGACGCGTCTACGTACTAATCAGGAAGCATGGACTTAGTAGCATTACATAATGTTGTAATAGGCTAAGTTACGGGTATCGGGCTCGTTAGTTAATCTAATATTATACATGTATTGGGCTTACGCCTAAGCAAAACCCGAGCCTAACCCAAGGTAGAAAAACCCTACGCGTCTAACAAGCCTAAGGGACTACAAATACCCCTTCTCCATAATGAAGAAGGGATGGTTGTTTTCAATTTGTTTAAAACATATATTGTTCAATCCACCATCTACTTTCTCTCTTTACATTTCTTCATCATCTCCTTTCTTTCTTTCTTATTATTTTTGTCACATTTGGTTTATGTGTAGAAGTGGTCATGGTTTAGAATAGGTCCTACACATGTTTAAGAAGAAATGCTTTCAATCTATCATACCAAGCTTTATGTGCTTGTTTAAGTCCGTACAAAGCTTTCTTGAGTTTATAGACATGATTAGGTCTTGTGAAGTCAATGAATCCCAGATGTTGTGCCACATATACCTCCTCATTGATAAAACCATTAAGTGAATAAAAACTTTTTACAGTCCATTTGAAATTGGTTTTTATCTAGTGCTCACTCACAACGCTAAATAATATTCTTGATGGAATCTGAATACTAGCTACGGTGCAATAAGTTTTATCATAACGAGCATGTCCATCTTAATAGCGTTATACAACCTGGGCGACTAATCTAGCTTTATTTTCTACAAACCAACAGGCCATTTTTGTCAAGTTAATTTCTATATACCCATTTAGTTCCTATAACGGTCATAGTCTTAGGATTTGTGACTAATTCCCAAACATCGTTTGTGATAAATTGATTTAATTCATCTTGCATAGCCACTATCCAACTTTCATTTTTTAAAGCTTCATTTATATTTTTTTTAGGTTCAGTGGTTGACGAGAAAATAAGAAGAAATTACTTTTGTCTTGAGCTTGTTGATTTAAGAGTTCTTTGATTTAAGTTACCTATAACGTTTTCTAGTGGATGGCTTTTAGATTCTTTGATATTGATAATTTCATTACTTTCCAAAGGACTCGTCTAGTCGGCATCATTACTGGTTGGTTTTATTTCACTAACCTTAATAGTGTCTTTTCTTCAACTGGACTCATGCAACCTCCAAAGGTAATGTGTTTAGGGCGAAGAGTGGTTTCAATCAATTGTCACTTTTAAAGGAACTCTTCGACTTTCATGGTTTGTTTTATTAAGAATTATATATGCCTAACTAATTTATAAATAGAGCGCGAGAGGGAATAACAACTGTGTGTAAGACTTTGGGTCAAACTTGGTGAGATAGTCTTTCGTATTTAGAATGAAACACTTGCTTCCAAATACTTTAAAATAGTTAAGATTAGATTTTCTACCTTTTAATAATTTGTATGGGGTTTTCCTAGGATTGGTATAATTAAGATTCTATTAAGTATGTAAGTTGAGGTGTCTACCGTGTTTTGACCAACCAAAATTTTTATACGAATTGGATTGTTTCATTTAATATTGTTCACTCATTTCTTTGTAGAGTTAACGATTTTTCCATTTCTACTACCTCATTTGATTGGTGGAGTCTAACGTTTTTTTCCCATTTAGAGTCACAATAATTTCTGAATGAACAACAATTATCAAATCCCTAGCGGGTGAGAAGCAGGACCGCATAGAATTCGTCCTAATTGACACATGGAAAGCGCATCTTAATTTGGTTTTGATCTTTACTAAAAAAATCAAATTTTAGAAGGCTTTTCGTGTATTTGGCTAGGAATGCTTGTCCCTTGTAAACCTAGAATATCTCACTACAATTACTAAGAGGCATAACGATTTCCTCCATCACTCCGTATGGAAAAAGGACCGAATAAGTCCATGTGCAAGAGTTCTAAACATCTAGTAGTTGAGACCATATTCTTAGCTTTGTGACTAGCATGAGTTTGTTTTCCTATTTTGTAAGCATCACAAAAATGTTGATCGAATTTAAGTTTGGGTAGATTTCTAACTAACTCTTTAGATACAAACGATTGAATTAAGCGCAAATTTGCATGAACTAATCTCATATGCCACAAGGTAGAGTTTTCATCTATTGTTGCAAGACATATTTTATCTTCCGACTTAATTCCTAATTTCATCACATATAAGCCTTTTTTCTAATTCATCTACCTATGATTTTTTCATCTTTAATTATTTCGCTATCATGTTTGGTAAATATTACTTTGCACTTATTATCACATATTTGAACAACACTTAGCAAATTAAATTTTAAATTATCTACGTGCTCAACATTTTCAATAATAAAGGAGTTATGAAAAGTCGTACCTTTTCCTATGATGTTACTGTGTAAATTACTTCCGAAAATAACCTTACCTCTATTATATGCTTTGTATGTAGAGAAAAGCTTTCGGTTCCCCGTCATGTGTTTGGAGCATCCACTATCTTTAATCCATTCGTCGGGCTCCAAGTATATTACCAAGCAAATCTCATTTGATGCTTGCGCCATAAGACATGTTTGGTCTTTAACTTTTTCTTTCTCATCTTCGCCACTATCGCTCCACGATCTTCTAACAAGAGCTCTTTGGTTTTTGTTTCTTAATGGATTCGAACATTCTCCAATGAGATGATTTGGGTCACCACATCCAAAGCATTTTCTTTCGCTTTTACCATTATTATTGTCTCTATTTCTTTGGATTGATTTCCTTTCATCACGTGGTTGCCTTAAGAACCTACTTCGTCTTTTGAAAAATTTCTTGAAGTATCTTACGGCCATGGCATACTCTTCGTCTTCACTTTCAGAATTTGAGCTTTCTTAATCACTAGATTCCTTTTTAGCCTTTAAGGTAAGAGATTTAGTTTGTTCTCTTTTACCTTTGACTATTTTGGAATCTTTCTTTATTATCACTTCATAAATCTTCAAGTTACCGATAAGTTCATCAAGAGATAATGACGTCAAGTCCTTCGATTCTTCAATAGCGGTGACCTTTGCGCGCCATTTGGGATGAAGTACCCTAAGAAATTTCCTGACACAGTTCTTGCTAGAAAAACCTTCATCAAGTGATTTTAGACTAATAATAATAGTGTTAAATCTAGCAAAAGCATTTCTATCATTCTTCTTCTGGAATCGTAACGTTGGTTCATATTGTTGACTAGAAGATCTATTTTATTTTCTTATGACAATGCCTATAGCCTGGTGAGTAATAATAAAGTTTTCCCAAAATTTGTTTTGGCGATTTTACCACCTGAAAATTCTTCATATTCTTTTTCGTGGCAAATCATTGTAAATTAAAGACATTTTAGCTTCATTATTTTAGAAAATCTCTTTTAAGATCTCATCACTTTGTTTATCACATGGTACAAAATCTAATGGAAACTACAAGAGGGGGGGGGGGGGGGGGGGGTTGTGAATAGTTTCCAGGATATCGTTTTCCGTTTTAAAACAATTTGCTTTTCATAATACTTAGATTCGAGTATGATGTTTAACTAACCACATATGAATCAACCAAGTAAAATTTCTAAACTAATAGTAAAATTTCAATCACAGATAAGATTTAAAAGATATAAAGAGAAGGGAAACAAACAAACCAAAGACATCAAGATTTATAGTGTTGGACTACGAAGCTCGAGTCTTTGCCCTACTCCACTCCCCGATATCCTACTCGTGATTCACTATGTCAACAGCTCCCTTTAGGCAGAAAACTGTTTATACACGCTTATGTTATTTTCTGCACTAGAATAAATGGCGAGACCTAATCGTTACTAGAACCAATCAAAACCACTTCACATGGCACTGAGAGACATAAATCGATCACTAGATCTACACTATACTATCAGATTTACAGCGCAATATGCCGGCGGCATCACAAATACATAAGATAATTACAATATAGATTTGGTACTTAGAAGAAAAGAGGAGAGATCACTAATCAACACTTCATTTCTTATCGAATACAAGTGTTCTTCTCTTGCACTTGAATGAGAGGGAAGAGATGAGAAGAAAAGATTAGATCACTTGAAAAAAGATCAAGAGATGTTAGTGATCAAGATTATTGGATGAGAGAAAGAATGTTGTTTAAAGAGATAAATAAGTTAGTAAATTCCATGCAAAGAGAGGTCTGGTTATTATGCAAGGAATTGGAGCAGTATTTATAGTCAGGAAAAGCCAACGGTCACGAGCGACGGGTCCCAGCCCCAGCGGTCCCTAGATATATCTTGGGGCCGCCAGGGCAATAAAAGGGGGCCACCCAGTAGACTACGCTCCCTTTTTTATCTTTTTGTGAGGAAGGTTGTATATGGTATAGAAGCTTTCGTTTTGGGGGGAAAATTTGAATTTCAAATTTTAAGTTTTTAATAAAACTTTTCTTTTAATTAGAAAATATTTGTATAAGATAAGTGTGTGAAATTCTTTTGAAAAAATTGTAATGGATAAAAAAAAAGTTATCTTGATCACTAATAATGCTAATGATTTGTTTGTTCATACCTAGATGATAACTGATGGGAATTACGGTTAACTTAGTGACTATGGGGGCCAACTTAAAGAGTTTGTACTGCGCAATATAACAACTTAGTACTAACTGGTTAGTACTGCTAGAGCAAAAGTTAATACTGCTAGTATTAACTTAATACTACTAAGAAGAAGTTCATTACCTGCTTTATAAACAAAGGACTTAGACAGAATGCAGAAATAAAGACATGTGAAGGGATAACAAGGAGTAGTTCCAAAGTATATATTCCATAAAGATAGGAAGATATGTATAAGATTATATATTTAGAAGATATGTAGATATCTTATAGAAGTTTAAAAAGATTTGTAGTTATCTTGTAAAGGACTCCTTGGTGTATAAAAGGAGATCCTAGGTTATGGTTTTGATATCAGTTTTCCATAGAATTCATAGCTTCAAGGTTGTAAACCCTATTACTTCATTAGAGTGATCGTATTAATATATTGAAGCTTGTTGTGTTGGTTATATCTTTCTGTGTGTCAAATATAATTTACGGTTTCATTGAATATACTTCTTAGTGGTATAAACTAGATTCCACATAGTTTATATCATTCACTCAAAGTTTTATTCTTAGTATTTTTGGAATTATCCAAGGATACTAAACCTTACATCAAGCTAAGGAGTTAAAGATCTATTCATTGGGATCAACAAGTGGTATAAGAGCTTGTTGTGAAGCTTTGAATAAGAAGAAACAACCAATACATCATAGTTCTATTTCTCAAGTGAAAAGATGGAGGCAGGAACCACTACTACCAATCTGACTGCAAGACTTCCTATTCTCAACCCAGCAGACTATGATCTCTGGTTAATGAGATTAGAACAATACTTTCTTATGACTGATTACTCTCTATGGGAAGTAATTAAGAATGGTAACAAAGTGCTAAAGAGAACTGTTGGAACAGTCAAACAAGAATATGAACCCACCACTGCAGAAGAAAAGCAGGATAGAAGGAATGAGATGAAAGCAAGAACAACTCTGTTGATGGCACTGCCAAACAAGGACCAACTGAAGTTCCACTCATATCAAGATGCAAAATTGCTCATGGAAGCAATAGAGAAGAGATATGAAGGAAATAAGGAATCCAAGAAAGTTCAAATGACACTTCTTAAGCAACAGTATGAGAAATTTGTAGCATTATGTTCAGAAACAATGGATCAAACCTTTGATAGGTTACAAAAACTTATCAGTCAGTTAGAGATCCAAAGAGAAGTGATTAACCAAAAGAATAAACTTAAGAGCTTTGAGAAGATCTTCCATCTGAATCAGACTATGTGCCTTAATCTGGAGGAACATGAGTGAGAAAATAGTAAAACCATCAAGCCTGTAATGACTTGTATAATAACTTGAAGATATATGAACAGGAAATTACAGGATCAGCAAGCACAAGTCAAAATCCACAAAATGTGGCTTTTGTATCCAACAGTACTAACAACACCAACAACACAAATAAAGCAGATAATACTGCTTATGAAGTTAGTACTGCTCATACTCAAGGTAATTGTGTTAACACTACATCTCTAAATAATCTTTGTAATCCTGTGATTTGTGCTTTCCTTGCATGTCAACCCAACTCTCCTTAACTTGCTCAAGAAGATCTAGAACAACTTCATTCTAATGATCTGAAAGAAATGGATCTTCAATGGGAGATGGCCATGCTGACAATCAGAGCAAGAAGGTTTATCAAGAGAACAGGGAGGAAGCTGGACATAAATGGTCAAAGAGTTGGTTTTGACAAGTCAAAAGTAGAATGCTACAATTGTCATAAACATGGACACTTTGCAAGAGAATGTAGGTTTCCAAGAAATCAGGAGAACAAAGGAAGAGAGAATAATACAAGAACTATTGCAGTGGAGACTCCTACTCAGAATGCCTTGATAGCTCAAGATGGAATTGGAGGATATGATTGGAGCTACCAAGCTGAAGAAGAGCAACCTACAAACCATGCATTGATGGCATTTACATCTTCAGGAAGTTCTTCTAGTTCAGATTCTGAGGTAGATTCTTGTTCTAAAACATGTGTAAAAGCTTATGCTACTCTTAAAGAACAATATGATAGTTTATCTTCTGATTACAAAAAGTCTCAATTTAATTTAGTATCTTATAAAGCAGGTTTAGAATCAGTAAAAGCTAGACTAGCTTACTATAAGAAAAATAAGGCTGTGTTTGAAGAGAGCATAAATGTTTTAAAACTTGAAGTTAGACTAAGAGATAATACCTTAAATGAATACAAAATGAATTTCAAAAAAGCAGAAAAAGAAAGAGATCAGTTAAAACAAACATTAGAGAAGTTTCAAAACTCATCCAAGTCTTTAAATAACATACTGAAAAGTCAAGTAATTGACAAGTTTAAAACAGGACTAGGATATGATGCAGCTACTGCAGCTTCTCGTATAGATCCCACTTGAATAGATCTTTAACTCCTTAGTTCGATATAAGGTTTAGTATCCTTGGATAAATCCAAAGGTACCAAGTGTGAAGCTTTTTGTATATGATATAAACTATGTGGAATCTAGTTTATACCACTAAGAAGAATACCAATGAAATAGTAATAATGATGTAGTAGGAAGAACAATATAACCAACAAGCTTCAATATTATTAATGATAATAATACAAGTACTCTATCTTAGTACTAGGGTTTACAACCTTGAATCTATGAATCTAAGAGATGTGTATGAGAAGTATTGTGATTGTCTATATGATGATAAGATGAATGAGATGTTAAACTAGATGCCCTAGGATCTCCTTTTATATACCAAGGAGTCCTAATGGGCTTATAATACTTTCCTAAATATTTAGTCAAATATAATGACTAAGTATTTAATACTTTCTTAAGTATTTAGTCAAATTCTCAATCAACATTAATTTCTTCAATCATCATTAACGTTAGTCTTCTGTTTGACTAATCATCATTAACTTTCTCACCAACAACAGTAATCTTAAACCAGCAGTAACAACTTTATAACCAGTAGTAGTAAGTTCTTCAATAGTCTTAAATTAGTACAGGCAGTACTAACTTACTCTAGTAGTATTAACTGACTAATTTAGTACTAGCAGTTGTAATCTTGAGCAGTACGAACTGTTTTCTTCTAGCAGTACTAACTGTTAGCTTAGCAGTACTAACTCTGAAGTGTAATTCCTAACAATCCTCCCCTAAACTTGTGATTTACCTCCAAATCATCAAGTTTCTTGAATTAAACCTTCATTTTCTTTGCTGAGAGGATTCTTCTAAACACTTCATCTTCTTGGTCTTTCTGCTTTTGCTGCACTCTTCTCTGGATTCTTCTTTTTCTTTGCTGTACTCATGTCTCCCCTGAGCCTGTGCATCCATCTGAACAAAAGTGATCTTCATTAATATGAGCATTTTTCATATCCTCC
>BQNB010061034.1:2501-30289 GCA_026074375.1 Tanacetum coccineum | reverse complement strand
CTCTCCATGCAGTCAATAGGAGTAAGGTTACTTGCATAAAAATCCGTAGCGAGGTAAAAATATTTTCTTCTTCCGGAAGATTGACCCAAACATTTATCTTAATTATCAAGCGTTTTAATGGTGACGATTTATCTGACATAGTGTGGTTCTTCCCAAATTATACATATTTGATCAGGTTATGCATAATTGAGGACCAAACGACATCATGTCCACCCTCGTCAAAACGTTCCTTTTTCATATGCTACACGCGTAAGTTATTTCCTAAAAAAATGTTTAAAGAGTAAAATTTTTATTATATCAAAAGAAAGAAAAGAAGATAGCACCATCTTCCATCCTTTTTATTTAAAAAGAAAATATTTTTTTTTGAAAAGAAGATTTATGTGACACCACAAGGTCGGTTTATGAAATTTTGAAAACACATTTTCCATTGTTTACACAAACAATTTATATAACAAAGTCAGTACAATTCGCGCAACGACATTTGTTCAACACACAATTTCGTTATTGCAATTTTCACAGTTGTAAAATCATCAGTCTACAAAACAATATTCAACCTAGTTTGGTCAACGATCACAGCAAGTTCCAAAAATAATAATACCCACTCATGGACGATGCAAGCAAGTATCATAGTGCGGAGGATCCACTAACCGGAATCATTCCACACTTGAAGTTAAGTCAATCTAGTAACAAGGCCATTCAAAACATAAACATCCACAATCACACAAAACTCACCCTCAAAGATGATAATAATCTCATAACCATAATGATAATAGTAATGCTGGGGGTAGTACACGTACAACCAAAAATCCCCCAAAGTTACAATTTTCGGTTCTAAGACCGATACATCCCATCAGGATGATTCTAAGTTTTTAATACATAAAATACATATACATGAACTCTCCTAGAGTTCTAAATCAAAATTAATAGCTAAAGAGTGCACAATCACCATGCCGTTGATAAGATAAAACTCTGAGGCAACAAAATCCTCAATCTAATAAACCTAAATCTTGAAATCCTCCTACTTACTAGTCCGTGGACGATAAAAGTATGAGGTTTTTGTCAACGGAAAGTATTTCGAGTCTAATTTCTAGAAACATAGGGCCCACTGCCCAAAAAGTTTTGGATCCAAGGTGAAATTACCATTTTACCCTTATTTATCAAAGCTGCCATTTTCCAAAAATTTATCGCTCCACTAAATTAAGTGTATCTCCTAAACTGTGCGCCCGCAAAAGCCGAAACGACCGCTCAAATCTAAGTTTGTTCAATATATTGAACTTACAGTTTTACATATTTAGGTGTTTCTATACAAGTTTTTGAACTTATTACTCATTTAAATTCTGGTCTCAAAATTTGACTAGTTTTGCCATTTCGGCGATATCTCATTCGTCGGGCGTCAATATGACTCCATCCGAATTCCTATATGTACCTAAGAGGTTTCTCTACCCCCTAGTCTAATTTCTTAGGTCTTCATAGACCAAAAATAGTTTGAAACATACCCAACAAGCTGCTATCCCAAAGCAGTCCCCGAAGAAATTTTGACAAATTTTTATGGTTTACGAAAATAAGCGTAATTTGAAATTTATTGATACTTTTGATGTGAAACCAATTGGAGGTGATATCCCTAAGAGCCTTATACATGTACCTAAGTTTTCTTTTAAAAAGTTATTACAAAAATATGGAGTTATACTCTTTTTCCCAATGGTATACCAGATTTGACTAGTTTTAGAAAAACGACGATATCTCACTCATCCGGAGGAGATATGACCCCATCCAAAGAACTACATGCACTTAAGACATATGCCCACATCCATATTGTATTTCCCAGGTACCTATAACCAAAAATAATTCACAATCAACCCCACAACTTGCTGGTTATAAACTGCTATAAAATCCATTTCAAAATCCAACCAAACACCATTTTAATTTCTCCAAACACCAATACAAAGCCATACCCAATGACTTAACATTCTTTCGAACACATCAACTTATGGGTTTCCAGACCCAAACGTTTCAAGACTTACTAAGTAGAGGTCGACACAAAAGAATCAAAGCATAGCACACCAACTTTATTCGAAGGCTTCAAAGATAGTCGTTTCCAGACGACACGTTACGTGAGAATAAGTTAATAACCGTTTTCCAAAACAATAAAGGGTTATGGGATGACATATAAAAGTCGCACTCCCATTCAACCGGAAAATCTCAAAACAATAGATTACGTAACAACATTGCGATTCAAAAGTACTGAGAAAATATTCGAATCTCGGAGTCGAACGATAAATCACCCAATGGGATCGACAAACTACGACGAATCAACATCATCAAAAGATGAAAAGTAAAGTTGCGAAAAAGTTTCAAAGATAATCGTATAACAACGATGTTTTCATCATGTATCAAAATGATTTTATCATATCGCATCGAAATGTTTAAAGAAATTAAACTCTTCGCAAAAAACGAATATCAAAATATATATAATCGTACACCAAGAACGGATGCCGTATATATATATATATATATATATATATATATATATATATAAATATATATATATATATATATATATATATATATATATATATAACATATATATAAAATATACTTGGTAGCCAAGATGTCACCACATGTTACGCACATAATATGGCAATCAAATGATACCACATAAGTCTTTCTAAAGTATCAGTGCAACGATGCCGCGCTGCGGTATATCGGACATTTTATCGGTGAAAAGACTTACGAGCAAATTTCCGAAGACATTTTATCCAAAGGGGGTTATATGGTAAAACGACTAGATAACTACGTGAAATACTTATGTGCATTGATAGACCACTTTAACACCCTCAAAGCGAAACGGACGATGGATCGCAGAGGCAACCCACCCCCCAAACTACGATACGCAGCAAAATACAACAATTGGGGTGCTACTTCATAATACATGCACACGAGTCCTAGTAAACGTTCAAAAATACGTTTATAAAACACAATTTCATTTATTAGAAAGATCAGAGTTACATATGTCCCAAAAGACAATAGATAATTCTACTTTCACAAGTCTTAATATGACTACCATTTCTAAAACATTGTTTTTATTAAACGACACTATTCACCGAGACACCGTCCTTGATATGCGCATTCCATCCCATTCGAGCCATCAACAGCAACTAACCTGAGATACATGCTTAAAAAGGTCAATAAAACGTTGAGTGAATTCATAGAGTTTGCAAAAAACAGTTAGAACGCATATTTGGTTCAACAAAACATATAACATTGCTCATAAGACAAGTTATAAAAATATTGATTTCCAACTAAATGAGCCCCTGTACAGAAACTTAACACATTCATTCCCGTAGGACGAAATTATGTCCGAGAAGTATGTCACTTCTCCTAATACTACCTACAAAATGTCCATTTGCCAGGGTGGTCACAACTGATTCAAACCCCGGACAGGGTTGTCAAACCCAATAGATCTATTTAATGCATTAGCGTTCACCATTAACAAGGCACCTAACGGTCACACAGTAAAAGGCATATACTCAATAGTGAATGGAATCATATTTAAAATCAAAACATATAGCGTTCTCATTTTCATAAAACAGCAAGTATCCCCCTCGCGGGTTTAAAATATTTAAAACACTTAAAAGCGAGGCTATGAACTCACCTTGATCGAAGCTGAAGATCAAACAATCGAAATAATCCACGGAAAATCAACGAACACGGTCACGTCCTATAAATTACGTCGCTTAATTATAATATACTCATAGTATAATCAACGATCCTAAAACCCCACAATATTAGGTTACGATCGTTCTTTTGCTTACATGTTACAACACATTACTGAAAACTTTCTATTTTTGAAAACTTTCTTTTTTTAGAAAGTTACTATTTTCGGAAAGTTATCATTTTTAGTAATTCTCGCCTTCTAATTATATTTATAATAATATTCATTTGTTTCGTCGAACTTTCGACACTCAACTTGGTTATTAATTACTCATATCTGGATTATGTCCCGTATGTTTACGAAAAGTTACTATTTTTAGAAATGTATTCATTTATAAAAATTGTTAAGCCTAAATGGTTATGCTCGTATTAATAATAGCGTTCTTCCTTTTTATAAACATCCGATGAGTTAGCATTAACCCGTTGACTTTCAAAAGTCAACGTTAGACTTTAATTGACTTTGACTTTATATATACATATGTAATTAAATCTGACCCGCTCCAAACGACCCATCATATCACATTTTCAAGACTCGGACAAAGAAGAGATTTTATGTAGAACGACATTCTGGACAACTTTTTAGTGTTAGCCGATACCCGGAACTCGACGGAAAATGACCAAAATGCCCCTGCAAGGTTCTACAGGAACTTTGACTATATTAATAAAAACACAGACTTTGACCTTAGATTTTGACCCGTTATTACTCGATTTTAAGATCAGCAATCCTCAAGGCAAAGTAAAACATCATTCTGAGCAACCTTCGTGTTTCGCCGGAAGGCCGAAACGGATTCGAAAGTGCTCAAAACGAGCTTTTATATTCCTGACAGCAACCATTATTTTATACCAATGCTGAGTTTTTACAACTAAAATATATATCTCGTTTTCGCTCTAATTTTTTCGTTATTAGGAGTTAGGAGCTCCGTTTTATATCAAAGCGATTGTCTAGGAAAGCTTTATCATATTTTAAAGTCCAAAATCAGATTTTATGAAATCTCGATCCTCGTTTACCATGCCAAACTTTCTGCTCACATTTACATTTTATAAAACACTTTAAAAATCATTTTTAGACTTTTAACCCAACTACAATATATCTATAATGACATATAAACATCGCCTACATAGCTGACTCGCGCGAACTCACCCCTCAAATATGTAAACAAATACTAACATGTATAAATACACAAAAAAGGACGAAATCACGCGAGAGCAATAAAACCGGAAGCAGTATAGAGTGTTCCCGGGTCGTTATGTCCCAACGAGGCTAGAAATGGAAAATCGAAAGACGATTGAAGATTGAAGTTTGAATATGATAAGGATGTGATTATGATTGGGCACTAAACCTAATTAGCAAATACATACAAAGATAAACAAGGAAAAGAAACTAGAACAAGAATAAAAGCTAGGAATGGCAAAAACACTTAAAACTTTTACACTAAGACACAAATAAGCTCAAATAAGCTTAAGACAAATCAAATAAGCTAAACTAACTCTAAATAAGCAAATACAAAAACAATTAAGCTAAATTAAACAAGATAAACACAACAGTACTAACAACAGTACCAACAGTATTAACTAACAGTACTAACTTGGAGTTAGTACTGCTAGCTTTAAGTTAGTACTGTTAGCTTAAGGTTAGTACTGCTAGGCTATGGATGATTATGTTGGACCCACCTAAACAATATTTTGATACGGTAGAAATAATCAAAACACAACCACAGGGTCTCACTTTGTTATGAGTGCTCGGCCATCAAACAGAGAGAAAGGGAACAAGTAATCAACTAACACTTGGTTCTAACTATGTTTAAATCATTCTCTTGAGTGATTTTTGGATATGTTGGAAAGATCCACAAAAACACAAATAGGTGAGGGTAGCGGGTGACTGGTACTCGTCCGAAACCCTCCAAGACAAGAGGGAGAGAGCAAAGTTTTTAACTAGGTGTTCAAATATGTGTGTGTAAGACATTTATCCAAGATGAGAAGCAATAATATCATCATTACTTGCATGCATAGGAAATCAAAATTTGTTGAGTGTGTTGGATGCCCTAGGCGTCGGCTAGGGTGACTAGACAATCATCATGCTATATTTTTTTTCTTTTTATTTACTAGTAAAACCTTGTAAGTATTAAATTTAAAAGGTGTCTTGTACCCATTTAAATAAAATGCGAGCTTTGGCCAAGGACAGGGAACGAAGACGACAAAGTTCACAAAATGATAAATTATGATAATAAAAATAATAACGAGATGCGCCGTATATTTTTACGATGCTCAAAACGATTAACGAACGTGCTGTCAAACGGTGACTCTCGAAACGTCAAAAAATAAAATTTTCAAATTTCCGTTCTCAATAAAATAGGAAAATAATTATTTACGACAAATAAAAATTTAAATGTCGACGTTCGCTTACGAAAACTCGTAAAGTAATAATAATGACGTCGAACTCGCAATCGTCATACGCGTCGTGAAACTCGGGTTGTTACATAATCTCAGTAAGTCTGATAAACCTAAGACTTATCTTGAGGCTACTCAAGATAAAAACTAAGTTGAAGCAATGAATAATGAAATGAAAGCATTGTTTAGAAATAATACATGGGTGTTAGCTGATTTACCTGTTAAAAGAAAGACTATTGGATGTAAGTGGTTGTTTAAAATTAAGTATAAGTATTCTAGGGAAATAAAAAGGTATAAGGTTAGGCTTGTTGCTAAGGGATTTAGTCAGAGAGAAGGAATTGATTATGATGAAACTTTCAATCTTGTTGTGAAATTGGTAACTGTTAGATGTATTATCAGTCTTGATGTGCATATTAACTGGTCTTTGTTTCAACTTGATGTGAATAATTCTTTTTTGTATAGTGATTTACATGAGGATGTTTATATGGACTTTCCCCTAGATATTATGATAAGTCTGAGACCAAAGTCTGTAAGCTTGTCAAGTCTTTGTATGGACTTAAGCTAGCTCCCAGACAATGAAATAAAAATTTGACTTGTGCTTTAAAGGAAAATGGTTTTAAACAAAGTATAAATGATATTCTTTGTTTGTTAAAAATGATAATGGAGTTTTTCTTGCATTATTGGTATATGTTGATGACATTGTTGTTACTGGTAACAACAGTGATGAAATTGAGAAGTTTAAAGTGTTTTTGGCATCAAAATTTCAAATAAATGATCTGAGTAGTTTAAAATATTTTCTTGGGATTGAAGTTCTAGAAAACAAGAATGGGTTATCCTTATCTCAAAGGAAATATTGTTTAGAGCTGATGTGTGATTATGGTTTACTTGCCTGCAAACCTGCTGCTATACCAATGCAACAGAATATAAGTTTGAATCATGTCGAGTCTGAAAAGGATAAGAAACTTAAAAGTTTAACTGAGTATTAAAAACTTATTGACAAGTTGATATATCTGTCTTTTACAAGACCATATATTTCTTATGCAGTTCATTGTTTGTCTCGGCACATGCGGTCTCATTTTTCTGTTGGGTTGAGAGTGTTAAAGTATTTAAAAATGTCACTAGATGCAGGTATTCAGTTTTGTCATGGTAATAGTCTTAGTCTGCATGCTTTTTCTGATGTAGACTAGGCTAAGTGTTTGGTTACAAGGAAATTCGTGTCAGGTTTCTGTGAAGAATTTAGTCTCATGGAAAAGTAAGAAGCAAGAAAACATTTTAAGGTCCTCAACTGAGGCAGAATACATATGCATGGCATCAACAACATGTGAAGTCATTTGGTTGACTCACTTGCTAAAGGACCTGAATGTGGAGGGCTTGTTTCCAGATCCATTATATTGTGATAGCACTTCTGTTATCCAAATTGCAGCCAATCTTGTGTTTCATAAGAAAACTAAACACTTTAAGATTGATGTGCATTTGGTTAGAGATAAAGTTGCTTCTGGTGTGATAAGCACTGTAAAGGTAAATTCAGCTAATCAAGTAGTGGATATCTTTACTAAATGTTTGAGTATTCCTCAGCATAAGCAGTTTTGTGAAAAATTGAATATGGTGGATATGTTTGAAGTATGAGTTTAAGCAGGGGTGTTGAAATAGTCTGTTTGACCAAGAGTTGACTTGGCAAACTTATACTTAAATATGTTGAGGGTCTGTTTTGTAAGTATGTTATTTTGTTCTAACTGTAAGCTAGTTTTGTTAAGTTTGTATGTGCAGGGTTTAAAGTGTAACTTTGGATTTTATATGTACTGGAGATTTGCTAGATCTATGGTTAGATTAGTTGATTATCATCTTATTTACAAATATCTCTCTCTCTGTATTTGAGTCTAGTTTATTGTTCATCTTGATCATTTAGTCTTGATAGTGAGTATTAGTAGGATAGTTTGAGAGTTGTAGTGAGGATTTTTGTACTAAGAGATTTGTATTCTTTCTTTGTTGAATCTATTATTGGGGACAACACTTGTCTTTTGTAATCATTGGTAAGCACACATTTGTGGACTTATCATTTATAGCAGTAGTAATAAAATAAACACGTTGGGAGGTTGGTTGAGTGCAAATCTGGTTTGTGAGTGTTTGGTGATTGACCTTGATAGTTTTTATAATGAGAAAAAAGCTAAGATATGAAGATACTAGTCTTAGTATTTGGTTCAATAGTGTGTTCTATAAATGGGTTTTTGAATTTTTAGAGTGGTATAATGCAAAACCGTTATAAAAAAGTTATTGTAAAAAAAACTTTATGTTCCTTAATCCAAAGGGTTCCCCTACTATAAATGCACTTGATGTGTAACACTTTATGTTCCTTAATCTAAAGGGTGCCCCTACTATGAATGTACTTGATGTGTTACAGTCACATACAAAAGCATCATTGTATACTATCCTAATAAGCATGTCGCATGAGGACAAAATCAGTTGAGCCCTTTGATGGGCTATTTTTGGTCTATTAGTTTGGCTCATTGATAAGGCCCATTGTGTTTTCATTTTTTTTCTTTGTCCAGCGGTTCAAACGAATATAATTTCTTACTTTTTGCTAAAAGGGTAATGTTTAATAATAATGTATATCCCCATTTTACAAACACGTGTTCATTTCCAAAAATTACAACCACATGATAAGGAAAAAAGATCAAATGTTGTGTCAATTTCAACAATAACGGTCGAATGCAATTTAAACATTAATATATACCAAGGAAATATCCTTGGTATACATTGTCAATATCAATTAATTAATCGGATATCGTTCAAGGGTAAAACAACAATAATGATGTAACGTGCGGACAAAACCACGCCAAAACAGGCCCCGTCGAAACAAGCGAACACCGAAAAACTATACACACAAAACCATGCCAAAAAAGTCCCTACCGTAACGTGCGGACACCAAACCACTCCCTATATACTATAAGGCATTACGAGTAACAAAACATTTCAAGTGTTCTTTTGATAATGGGTTTACCCTTAACTAACTCAATCCAAACAACATACTAGAGTTTCGGTGTATCAGATATGGTCATATGAAACGTGACATACATGGTCATACGAAAGAAATTTTAGAACAAGTAAAATACAAAGCAAGTTGTTTATTTGGTCATATAAAATGAATAAACTATTAGAATATATAGTTGAATAAGACAAAGAAATAAAACATTAAAAAGGTGTGCATTTTAAGATGATGACATATACACATTAAAGAGTAATTAGTACACAACTTTAGAAAATTCAACGAGAAATTAAACCTAACTGATTTTCATGTAGACTTTGAGTTTATACGTTCTTGATTTCAAGAACAAGAAATTGGCACTTTAAAAAAAGACATGCCGCAGTAAAAAAGTTGCCCCGCCACAACACGCGGGTTGATTCCACCTCGTTTATAATACTCTTGATTATGTTCTTAAGTTTTAATATAAAGGAAAGAAACGAACAAAATTTGGAAAAAAACGATGGCTTGGGGTTTAAATATTTAAGAAATATGGTGGCATGGTGGTAGGTTTTGGTGGTGGTGAAGGAGAAAGAGGATGGTGAGACGAGAGTGTTTATGTTATGAGGAGTGGTTAAATGTGAATACAACTATTACCTTATACTAAATTGTGTAACAGGAAAAAGATAAAAAAATATAAAACTAACGGGTAGTATTTTGAATTTGGAAATTTGGTGGGTCAAGGACCAACAGTGTAACTAATTTTTTGTACGAAATTACCAGAATACCCATCCCTAATGGAGAAAAATAACGACAGTTAGTGCTTGGGACCAAAAGCCCACCAAAATGACCACTTCCGTGACCATGTCCGTCGATTTTCAAAACGGGGGACCAAATGGGAAAATAGGGCCCACTTAAGGGACCAACAGTGTAATTTACCCTAGAGTTTAAATAAGAATTTCCGAAAACACTTTTTTTCAAACTTTATCTTTTAACTTCATCAAATGTCATTACGTGCTATTAAACACGCATATTGTGTAAAACATGATACCAATAGTATTTAACAAGATTATAAATAGCGTGAAGTGTGGCGTAGCGGCATAGCCAAGCCTCAAGCTTTAGTGTGAGGCGTAGCGACATGGCGTTTTTAAGGCGTGACTTAAGGCGGCAAAAAATATTTATAGATTTATAGATTATATCATAGTTTAGAATAATATGAGTAGTAAATATTATTAAATTCAAGCATCAATCCAAAATATTAGTAAATCCAAGCATAAATCTCAAATTTTAGATAATCCCTTAAACACTTCAAAAAAAACTCGCCACGCTATGCGCTATAGCGCGCTTTATCATGCTATATGACGCTATATTGGACGTCACGCCTAGAGACGACGCCTTAACCTGTTTCGTAACGTGGAGGTCACGCTTCGCGCTATGGCGACGCTATGACGCCGCTATAGCGCGCTATTTAGAACCCTGGTATTTAAACAAAAACCTCAACACCATGCTAGTTAAACAAAGTCAATTTTTTTCACCCAGCAAAAATCTATACAAAATATAAATATATATTAGTACACAATGACAAAGTTTAAGTAAAACCGTGCATAATTATGAATTGTACTTATATCACAATTACAAAACATTAGACGCTTAAATCTTATAAGTCCATGTATTAAACTAAAGTTTTCAAATAAACTTGATTTGTTTGTAAACATCATGCACGTAGAGTACTTGTAACTAGTACTAGAATGAAATTAAATTTGGTTTATGTTTTGCAAAATCGTATCAAGGGGTGTTCTTCGGTTTGGTTATCGGGTTATTCGGTTTATTCGGTTAAAATATATTTTTGGATAAAATCAAAAACCGAACCGAATTCAAATTATACTTAACCGAACCAAAAGCCGAATTTGAATTCGGTTCGCTTTTCGAGTTGACCCGAATAATCCGAATTACATCATTTATATTTTTTTAATAATTTAGTTACATAAATTTTTAAGAAAAAAAATCTTTAATGCATGAAAAGTGTTTTTTATACTAGGATAAAATTTAAATGGTATTTTTATTATATATATATATATATAGAGGAGAGAGAGAGAGAGAGGAGTTTAGGGTTCCAGTGAGAAGTAAATTATATAAGACGTGGTGAGAAGTGGACTAAAAACATAGTATTTAAGATGCCAAAACTATTACATTAGTTGCATTTTTATTCATCTAGATGCACCTTGTTGAGTTTCGAAAGTTAATTGATGTGTAGATTTGTGCAAAATGATTTTCATGGATTTGGCACATGTCGATGAGCAAAAAATAAGAGAAATCATAAAATGCATATTAATATATATATATGCCAATCTAATTTAAAGCTAGAAAAACATTATGTTATGATGTGTTATAAGTGCATTTAGATTATTGACATGCAGTAAATTTGAAAGTCGGTGCATCTCGGATATGTGATCTATAGTTACTTCTTATCCTCTTTTATTTTAAGAAAACCTTCTCATTTGGGTTCCTAATTCTCTCTCTACTCTCTCTCTTCTCTCTATCTCTCTATATTATATATTATATGTTATTGTATTTTTACTATAGATTTATTTATATTGTTATATTCTACTATATATTTGATATATATATATATATATATATATATATATATATATATATATATATATATATACTATATATTTTTTTTTTTTTTACCTATTTGTATATTATTATTTTTTATATATATATATAATTTTTTATATATTTTTATATGTATATATATTTATATTATCATATACTATTTTTTTATTTTATATATTTTTTTATTTACTTTATTTAGATATATATATATATGTTTATTATATATAAATATATATAACTATATACTACATATATATATATATATGATTATATTATTATATATATTATACTATACTAATGATATTATATATTATATATATATATAATATATTATATATTATATTTATAGTATAGTATATTATTATATATATATTCTTTATATATCTATATATATATATATATTATATTATTATTTATTATATTTTATATTTATATATATATATATATATATAATTTTATATACTATTAATTTACTATTTATTTATTATATATAGATATATATCATTTATATTATTACTATCTATTTATATATATATATATATATATTATATACTAGATATATATATTATATATATATATATTATATATATATATATATATATATTACTATATATATATATTTATATATATATTATATATATATATTTATATTATATATATATATTATTTATATATATATATTATATATATATATATATTATATATATATATATATATATATATATATATATATATATATATATATATATATATATATATATATATATATATATATATATATTTTTATATATATATATATATATATATATATATATATATATATATATATATATATATATATATATATATATATATATATATATATATATATATATATAGTGAGATATTCAATGCAGAATTACTTTTTTATACATAACTTACAGAACCAATTAAAATGAATCTAGACTGTTAGATTTGTTTGATCAAAGGTTAAAATTAAAAGTGCCAAAAATGTAATTACACAAAAGATGAAGTATTTCTTTTCAAATAACAAAGGCTGAAAAGGGTATTATGGGTACTACACATTAATTCATTTTAATTGATTTTAAACCGTAATTTATTTTCCAGATCTCTCACTTTTAACCATCTACACACATCTCTCTGATAAACATAACCCTAATCATATCCACCATAAATCCTCCCTCCAACAACCTCCAAAACCAGATCTGATTCTTTACCAGATAATCATCATATATAAACGATAAAAATATCGTAATAATCTCGATCACTCTCATGGCCGATAAGAAGTTTGATTTTGATAAGGTAATCACTGCGTTATAATTTTATATTTAATTTGAAGTTCGATTATTTTGTTTACACGATCTGTTTGTTATTGTATAATGTATTGGTATAATAAGCTTCATGTTATTTTCTTTGATGATGTTATTGTTATTTTCAAGGTTTTCAAGATCAGGATCCTACCCAGGATCGTTTTCGTCTTTGCAAGATCGAGATCGTAAAGTTGGATCGGGATCGTAAGATCCTATTATAATGTCATTGTCTTAATAGTCTTTGTAATATTATATAAATCTACAAATTGTTATATATCATAAACACAAAGTTATATGAATGTTTCATATAAATGTTATCCTAAGTTATGATTATGGAATATTTAAAAAGATTAACATGTAGTTTTTTAAAATTTACGAAATACAACTCATAAATTTGTAGGTTTTTGTTTGTGGTTCGAGAAAAGCAAGATCGGATCGGAGTAGATCTTAAGATCCTATGGTTAAGATCGGGATCCTATAAGATATCAAGCATGTAAAGATTCTATGTAGGATCTGGATCGTTTTTGCTTTGTGGTATCGTAAAATCGTAAGATCCTAAGATCAAGATCGGGATCTTAACAACCATGGTTATTTTGATTGGTTGGTTATGGTCATGGGGGTTGCTAGTTTCAAATTAAATTAATTGATGTATACAAAAATGTTTCTGTTAATAAATCTAATATTACACTTTTTTGAAATTTAATTGAGGCTTTAACGAACTATACTTAGGTAGTGTTTGATAAAGACTTAATGAGTCTTAATTGAAAATTTAGTAAATCAATTAAGTCATTAAATGCTTGTTTGTTTTGTACTTAAAGTTAACATATGACTTTCTATGAAAAGCCATAAGGGGAGGGTCTCCATATTAAGTTCATGACTTAAATAATAATTTTATATTTTTATCCTCTTACTTTTTCACATATAATCCCACATAACTTCTTTTCAGGGTATAAAAGTAATTTTCTTTAATTCAGACACTCTATTCAGCACATAAAACAAACAGTCATATATCTATAAACAAACAGACAACATATATTTAGACAGACACTTTAATTTTACAGAACTTAATAAAAAAATTAAACAAACAGGCCCTAAGTGTTTTTTAGTGTGAGTGAGTAAATACAACTTCTTCTCACACTAAATCTTAGAAAGCAAGTAAGGGATACTTGTAACTTAAAATTACTTCAGCATATTTCTAAATGTTAGAGAGTACTTAAAAACTTTTAGGTAAAAAAGATTACTATAAAAGAAGTCTTAATTAGTGCAAATTCCTTATTCACATTGTACAATTCTTTTTATGCAACCAATAAATTCTAACATCAATATAACACCCTATTTAAAAGCCATAAAAATGTTATTACATCTCCAAGTTTCAAAACATAATGTTGTATTCGTTTTATGCGAGCAATATAATTTATTGCCAAACAATTTAATCACCCTCTTTATTTCTAGAGTTGTAAGAGTTTATGGCATGTCATAAGCTCTAGTTTTAGGTGTTTATCAAGCTGTTTAGCTTGAGGTTAATGTGGTACTTCAGCCACATTCCATTTGTACTTAACTTTTTTAGGTTTTAATATACTTTACCGAGGTAACCCTTTACCAAAAAAAAACTGAAGTGTAATATCTACTACTTTATAAAGCATTTAGTCAATTTCTAAAATTAGAAGTACTTAAAATTTTAAGTAAAAAAGATTACGATAAAAAGAAGTCTTAAGTAGTGCAAATCCTTATGCACGTTGTACAATCATTTTATGCAACCAATAAAATTCTGCCAAACAATTTAACACCCTTTTTAAAAGCCATTAAAAAGGCTGGTACATTCCAAGTTACAAAACATAATGTATAATATTTTTATGAAAGCAATAAAATTCTGTCAAACAATATAACACCCTCTTTAAAAACCATTAAAAAGGCTGTTATATTTTATCACTATAAATATAACTACAATCTATTTCCCACACCACACAAACATACACACAACAAAAAAATACCCATTATTCTCTCATTTCATAAAAACTATCATCCACCACCCCCACCTCATCACGCCGGCCCTACCACCGGACGTCACTACCACGTCGGACGCCACCAGCAGCCGTTTGCTGCCGGTTTTCGCCGCCGTCTCTGCCGATCTCTCGCCGGAATGACCGGCTGCCACCTGCTACCCCCTACTTTAGCTTGATCACCATCTGCTGCCAACCGTTGCTACCTTATCAACATGATGCACGTGACTGTATCTCTTTCTCTTTTTTTTCCATGGCTCGATGTTCTTTGGTGAGTTTTTCTCCACTTTTTGATCTTCTCCTTTTTGATCTATAAAACCAAAGTAACATCCCTCCAACCTTAAGACTTGTAACAGCTGAAAAAAAAATAACAGCTCTCCAATATTGCTATAATCATGCCTTAATAATGTAAAATCTTACCATATCCTTAACAAAATGCCACTATAAAACATGTCACACGTAATATGTACAATCTATATCTATACTACTTTATAAAGCATTTAGCCCATCTATTTTTAGAAGTCCTAAAAAATTATGTAAAAAGGATTACTTTATTAGGAAAGATGTAAAAACATTAGAAAATATAGATCATACACATTTAAAAGCCTTTAATAGCCCAAACTTGTAACACCCCAAAACATGTAACAACCAATTAAATGGTAAAGCTGTAACGGCCCATATACGTTTTTATTACAGTCAACTTGTAACTACTAACATTGATATTGTCATCAATTCAGTCAAATTGTAACTGTTGCATTCATGTGGTCCATTTGTAACGATCCATTAAACATCATTTAAGTATAAACCACAAACTCAACTACGAGTATAAAAACCTAACACACTAACAAAATTCATTACACCATTTTCATCTCTCTATTTTATCTCTCTTAAAAACACAAACATCTTTCTCTTTCTTTATAAAGCATTTAGCCCATCTATTTTTAAAAGTCTTAAAAATTAAGTAAAAATGATTACTTTATTGAAAGATGTAAAACGATTAAAAAATATTCATCATACACATTTAAAAGCCTATAAAATCCTTTAATAGCCAAAACTTGTAACACTCCAAAACATGTAACAACCAATTAAATGGTAAAGTTGTAACGACACATATACGTTTTTTAAAACAGTCAACTTGTAACTGCTAACATTGATATTGTTATCAATTCAGTCAAATTGTAACTGATGCATTCATGTGGTCCATTTGTAACGGTCAATTAAATATCATTTAAGTGTAAACCACAAACTCAAATACGAGTATAAAAACCTAACATACTAACAAAATTTATTACACTATTTTTATCTCTCTTAAAAACACAAACACCTTTCTCTTTCTTTCTTCAAACCACCAAATTCCGCCATCTCACATATGTATTGTCAGCCGCTACTATCATTTAGTTCTACCGCCACCTTTGCCAACATCATGTGCTGTCATCCGCTACCGCCGCCATTGTCTCCGCCGTCTGCCAAGCTAATGATCATGGCTTTGGAGGAATACGGGTACCAAAGCAGAAGAGGAATACGGGTACCAAAGAAATGGAGGTCTTCTTATTCCGGTGACGTCATTTTTTTTAAAGGTGATGAAGGTTTTGGAGATGAATGAAGAGGGTTTAAGATGTTTGATTTGGATGATTTTGTTAAAATGTTTGATGACATCATGGTTAATTGTTGCAAGGATGATTTCAAGAAATGTTAAGGGCTTACATCGTTGATGTCAAATGCTAAGGTTTGATGGATTTGGATTTTTTAGGGATAGAGTCTTATGAATTAATGATTGATTTGCAAAGCATTCGTGATCATGAATCTATTAACTTTTGATGAAGTGGCTGAGATTTTTAGTTAGTTTTTTTTCATCATGTTATGTTAGTGATTTGATGATTGTAGTTTTGAATTGATGATTGATGATGATGATGATAACCCGTTTGGGGTTTTATTTTGTCGAATTGTTAGAATTTTAATATTTGATTTGTGATTATTGGGGTGTTTGGAATTGTTTAATTTACTTAACTACTACTTACGTTCTACAGTAATTTTTTTTCTTTTTATTATGTAGTGATTGTTCACTGTTAAAAATAATTATTGAATTTGTCCAAGTTTATCATTTTCAAATCTTAAAAAAAGAATAAGCAATATCATTAAAAACGTGTAACCGCTTAAAATCATTACTATCAATAATGATTATTAAAAATGTGTAACCGCATCCATAATATAAATCCACACAAACCATTTCATATCTCCCACACAAAAATGTTTTTTGTTACAGCAAAAATAGTCTCTCAATATACCCTCGCTTTCACTCCTCAACTCTTACTGGTACTTACTGTAGAGATTCTTTATTTTTTCGTTAGAAAAACGCTTAGCCGGATAACATTTGCTCGCCGTAAAATATAGTCACAGGGTACCCGCCGCCGCATTGCGCGGGGTACCCGGCTAGTACTAGTAATGCAAATTGCCTTCTATATATTCGCGTTCTAATTTTTGGCTCCCGTTAAAATCATAACTCATTTATGTACCTTAAATTTTCTACTAGTTTTTCTTAAACTCAATATAAGCCTCTAAATCAACCAAAATGAATACACAACAATGGCCAAGGAGAAAAGGGAAAATAATACTAAGAGCCCTTGGCCCGAGAAAGGCCGACGGCGCACCACTTCATGGCTCGCGCCAAGCCTTCTCGCGTCGTGGCTAACAGCCCACGCGAAACTGATTTTTTTAAACTATCTGTTGTATAACCGTTAGGGGGGAGCGGTTTTTCAAAAAAATACCCCCAAAACCCTAATTTTACCATTTAAAAATCCTGTAAATACCCCCTTTTTATTTCATACTTCACACACACTTTCAATACATTTTATAACACACATTTCTCTATTTCTTCATTTTTTCACTCAAAAAAAATGAATCCCAATCCCAACCAACCAAATTGGATTTTCGGTATGCTTAACGACCCAAAACCCTAATGAATTTTATTTTTAGTTTTATAAATAAGTGTATTTTAAATAAATATAAAAAAATTAAAAAAATAATAATAATAAATGCTATGGCACCAGAATTCTGGTGTCAAACCAATGCCACTGAATTCTGATGCCATAGCAATTCTGGTGCCAAACTCCACTTTGCTTAGGTGACACCACTTTTTCTCTATGACACGAGAAGTTTGGCACCACCACTCTCAGTGCTCTAAGGACGAAATCGAAAGGCCAAGGAGATTTATTCATTTATTTTAAATAGGGGAATAAATAAATTATATTTATTTTAAAATTTTAGTCTAATATACAAATATAAAATTTATTTGTGTTTAATATTTTGTAGTTATGATATTAATACAGCTGATAATTATGCACAGGTTTTTGTCTAAAGCTTTTCATTAGATGTTAGTATCGATTTTGAAGAGATTTTTGTTGGATACAAGATTAAATTTTGTTTAACTGAAATGTGTGTTGAGGTTAATGCTATTGTTTAAATTTAATTATATATCGCAACACGATCTAGCAAAGTGCACATATTAATATATATACAATAAGCATAATGATCGAGTGCTTTTAGTCCATAGTAATTTCTAAAAATCATTTTTGCATATATATAAAAAAAGCCACATTTATAAATAAGCAAAACTAATTCGAACAATTAATCATACTAAAACACGTAGACATTTAATGCACATAAAACACAACCAATATACGCGATCAAACACCAAAATAAAACCCCCCAACATCTTGTCGGAATCATCCTAGAACACGTAATACACATACATCGATTACTTGATTGTAAAGGCCACTATACTTGATGTAAACAAGAAAACTTTAAAAGTTGATTGAGCATAATTTCCGAGTTCGGACCACAATCAAGCAAGGAAAAAGGCTTCTCCTCTTTTTGCATTAAACATGAAAGTTTTAGCTACTGGAGTTTTGAATTCCCCAAAAAAAATTGTGGCCCGACTCCTTACGGTTTGTCAGGAAAACAGGTTTTAGTGGATGAAGGTCAAGCAATCAGCACTAAAAAACAATCAATCACTTATGTAAATTCAAGGCGTATCAAGGTATTAAGCATCAGATAAGCAAACCACATTATCAAAGATGCACAATAGACATATTGTAACACCCCCAAAAATCACAACGCAGCGGAATACCACATGGGGTGCTACTTCATAATACACAGCGCTAGATACAAGAGAACGACCTATAAATGTGTCGTTTGTAAAACAATCTCGTTGATTTTCTGAAATCAAAATAATAGTTGTCCCATAATTGCATCACCATGAAAAACTTGAATGTAAAGACTCCAATGAGCTTCAAGTAAGCCAAGTATCTATATCACCTGAGAAAAACAAGCTTAAAATGGTCAACATAAAGTTGGTGAATTCATAGGTTTATATAAATGCATAATCCAGGACCGCAAGACTTTCCCTGTGGACATGCATCCCATGCAACCATCACAGAATGTAATTATGTTTACCTAAGCTCATGACACCGAAGCTCGACATATATGAATACAATACATAAATATTGCCTACATTGCCCGTGATGATGTTCAACCTGTAACATCCAACATCCGACATGCTATAACGTTCGTTCCTAGTGATAGCTAGTCACCCGAACGGGGAGGTCAATCCCAAACCAGAAATTAACAGTTCATGATTCATGGGCATTGTGGGTTCTCGCTACTTAGGCAAACACATAATCATGATAAAATGTACACTTGCATCCAATTTGTAAAACAAATCATGTTTCTCACCCCAAAACTTGTAAATCAATAATTGTAAAACATGGGGCTATGAACTCACCTTGATCAACGATCAAGATCAAATAAACCGAATAAATCACAACGAAGAAGCAACGATCTCGACCACGACCTATAATTATGTCGTTCGATTACAATACACGTATTAAATATGATCAATGATGTGTACATTGTAACGACGAAATCATACATATTTTAATATGTATACATACATATATACATGTGATGAGAAATCCACTTGCGCCTCTTTAAACCTTAACCCTTAGTATATTATATGAATATATACTATTTTCCGTCCAATCATAGCTCATGTCGAATATTTACCGAAAGTTACTATTTAAGACCCCTTTACGTTTTTAGAACCGAACAGTAGTCTTAAATATAATTAATTGAAATAATAGATCAACCGGCCTTTAGTTTTGACCCGCTATGTCTTAATTTTAAGACTGACAATCCTCGCGGCAAAGTAAAACGTCAATACGAATAACTTTCATGTTTCGCCGAAAGGCCGAAACGGACTCGAAAGTGCTCAAATCCTATAATTAATAAACCTGATTTAATATATATTAAAAATAACCTATTTTCTACTAAAGTGTATATTCCGATTTCACTCTAGTTTTTTCGTTATTGGGAGTTAAAAGTCCCATTTTATATCAAAACGTCCGTCAAAATATAATTTTGTTATATTTTGTTAACCAAAGTCTTGACTATTTCAAAGTCTCAAATCCGAATCTCAGTCCGTTTTTTGCTCACAATTATCCGTCCATAAAACGCGCCATATCCGTTTTAGCTCAAAACTCATCAAATACATTTAGTATTGCTATACATTAATATCCATCCCGTTTTTATTAATAACATATTATACTTAGACGTCGCAAGTTTCATTAGATTTTCATCACATATACTTTAAATTGATAATAAATGAAACAATTAATATATTTATGGTGCAAAACAAAATGCACCCTTTTTTGTCTGATTATCAAACCAAACAAACCCCCGGCTGTCCCGGCTGTTTGACAGCCAACCCGACATACCCTCGGCTGATTTCCACAGCCAAACCCACCCTTATCCATTTTCCGTTAAACCAAACGCACCCTAACGGCTGGTGCTTAATGTCAAACCAAACGCACCCGCTGCGTGGTTTTTATAACCGAACCAAACGCACCCTAATCTTGTTAATAACCAAAAACAAACACCCCTAGCTGCTGCCCATTAAACCAAACGCACCCTTGTGCGTTTTTAAGCAAACAAGACGCACCCTTTTTGGTATTAACAGCAACCAAACGCACCTTAATCATTTTTTACAAAACCAAACACGCCTTTAAGTTGTTTCGGTTAAGCCAAACACACCCTTGTGCGTGGCTGTTAAGCCAAACGCACCCTTGGGCTGTTTTGACAGCCAAACGCCCCCTTTGTGGCATTTCTTGATAAACCAACCCGCACCCCTTTTCTTGTTTTTATGCAAACCAATGCACCCTTGTGCATTATTATAAACCAAACGTGCCCCTCGGCCTGTTTTACGAAAACCAAAACACACCCTATTTTTAAACAAAACAACCCGAACGCCCTTTTTGGGGCTAAAGCCATGTGATGAATATCATTTAGTGAGTGAACTCACTCAACTTCATCATCAACATGAATTCCTTTTACCACTATCAGAGTCAGGGTGTTCAGTGACCTATGGGAGTACACTCCGTACCTCCAGTCCCATTACGTGGCATGATGAACCCACAATTGAACTAAAATTCCAACAATCCTCCCCAATTTAGTACAATTTATTTGCATGAAAATTTAACATTTAAACAAAACAAGTGCATAAACTAAAATGTCCTGATGATTAAATTTCCATCTTAGTAAATTACCGTTCAAATATTCAAGAATCAGGATGTCTAATAATTGAACCCTTCAACCCATTTGAATACCTGAAAATAAAATGTTGTATATCCAATCTAATTCATAAATGTTGTAAGAACCAAAGTCAATGCTCTCTGAAGCGGCAAAACCTCAATATTTACATAGGTGGTTCCTCTTTATTCATACTCTTGCTAAACACTTTTTCAAAGAAATTAACCATTGAGAAGTAAAGACTTCATCCTCCTTTTCAGCAGGTTCCAAGCACATCCTCGAACTTATATGTAAATACATGTGCCTCAGTCTTTACATTCATGAAAGCAATAAACGAAGTTTGCTATCTATATCTTCCAAGAGTATCACAATAATCATAGACGACGTCAGTTATCTCTATTTCTTCGAAGGTTTTTACAATAAGCTCCCTTTTATGTCTTTATCATATACCATGCTCAATAGCCATCCCTCCTGCTACTACTTGATCTTCTCCCTGGGTGATAACCGGTTTCACAACTTGGTTGGGTTCTGGTTCCACATCGATAAGTTCTTTCACGGACTGTTGTTCTTTCATATGATCATAACATGTGCATACCTCATCTTGTTTTAGGCCAGCATAATGTACATATATCAACCTTCATAATAAAAACTTTTTGGGACAATATACAAGCTAGAAAGAAACAAGGATATTATAACAAGTACAAACATCATCTTGTCTCAGGCGATTATAGTTTATCAAATTTCACAATAGAAGCTATTTGGGACGATAAAAGAAAGAAGCAAGGTTATTACAGAGTACACCCCAATATCCCATTTTATCTCGTATGATAAAGATTGTGTAAATTATCAAAGAGTTCCTCTTAGCGACATAAACAATGCAAGTTTGAGTGAGACTGTTAAATTAAAAGGGAGATTATTATGTACTCACAAGTTCAAAAGGATTATCAAGCCATGCATCATTTAGCTTGATTGCCAAAGCTTGAGGACTCATACTTAGATCCATGAGTAAAAGAATGACTACCATTGCTATGTTATCGTTCCATTATGCTCATGTCTACACAAGTACAATGAACCATATAAACATTAGAGTCTACAAGACCACAAATAATCATAAATGAAAAACAAGTGAGTGAGCGTTCATGACTTGCCTCTTACAGCAAGAATAAGATTTTCTTCAATGACAGTCATAAAATGTTCCTTTGAAGATTCATTGAACAAAAAGTGTAGCCAATGGAGAAATATAATCAAAAGGGTTAACCACAGGGATATTATACTCCAATACGACAAATACAAACTTCCCCATTTTCCGAAACGTCTTAACAAGTAGTCTTCGTCTAGATAAGGAAGCAAGTCAACACGGTCTTCTTTAGGACTCTAATAGGCCATTAGCAGTCGTAAAGAAGACCGTGTTGAATTGCTTCCTTATCTAGACGAAGACTACTTGTTTAGACGTGGTGATATTAGGAAAATGGGGAAGTTGTATTTGCTGCATTGGAGTATAATGGTTAAAGATAAGCACCCTATGCAGATCAAATGATACACCTAATTTTTAAACGTATTTACAAAAAAAAAGGGGCAATGTTAGTCTCGTTAACATATTTGTTTATGGACCACTAATAATTAACTAATGAGTTACAGTAATGTTTTCAAATAGACGGACAACTTACACCAGTAAAGCCTTTGGCAATGTAACTATCCATGTTCATCACAGCCATGAAAAAAATAGGTTATCCAATTTCTACTCATGAATTCATCTGCATATAGATAACACTTAATACAAGAAGAATAAGAAGAAGAAGAAGAAGAACAATATCCAATATTGCGCTAATTAGTATGTACCTTTGTTAAATTATACCTAAATTGTAAATCCAAACACTCGCACTAATACAATATGATATCACACACAACTTTTACATCATGAATACCTAATTACTAGTAACATATAACAAAATAAAGTCATAAACAAGTTACGAGATGATGATACGATAAAAGCGAAAACGTAAACAAGTTATAAGCTCAAAGCGATAATGAATCGATAAAAGCAAAAATCGTAAACTTACGTTGAACATCCGGTCAATGGCTTCGAATCGAGCGATGAGGATGTGATCATCCGTTGTACAACGGATGCAACTATGCTTAAGTTCACATTGGACAGCAACGAGAATCAAGAGTTTGGCATGATTATTTTCTTCTTGATCTTGAATGTTGTTTCCCACCATCTTTTTATTCTTTGTTAGAGTATGTGTCTATGTATCAAGTTGAAAATTGAAAACCAATGAACAAGATTAAAGAGATGAATGCACTTATGAACAATTTATAAAGAGAAACCCCTAACTTATTACTTAAAATATTCAAACTTGGTTAAGGTCAATAGCATTAAATAGTAAAATTCTTACTTAAGAATCCGTTGTAAACTTGGGAAGGTAGTAATGATAGACATATTTTTTTTGTTTTTGTAGCTATGTATTTTTTGTTGGTTGTGGTTGACCCAGAACACGGTGAAGATAATCAATTCCTAGATGATTACTAATAAAGGTTACCGAAGTCGTGTGATCACTTTCCAAAGAAGATCATTCAACCCTGGGTTACACGAATACCTCTTTGGGATATAACCAAGTTCGTGTTCTTGTTTTAGGCACAAAACAAGAACCCTTCGCTTCTAAGTGTTTTTGTTTCGTGTTTGTTTTCAATACAATTGTGATCTCCTATTTATAGGAGAAATACTCAAAACCTAGTCAATGTTTTTACAAGAAATTTTATCTATACCTATATCTATATCTATATCTATATTTATCTATCTTGTATATACTCTTTTATAAAACACAATTTTTTCATAATTAATTTTTTTTTAAATATCTCTTCACCTCGTGCACGTGGCATTTTAATTCTCATATGAAACCCTCCCTTAAAACCGACACCAAAATTAATTAGCGTCAAAAAAATAGTTTGACTAACATTAATCAGCTAAAAATAGTTTGACCAAAATAAATGTAACGCTACATTGAATGTGACGTTACATATAATGTTTAATTGTTCAGTTTGAACCTCGCGTTCTAAATTTGGAAATCTATATCTATATCAATATCTATCTATCTTGTATATACTCTTCTATAAAACACAATTTTTTTATAATTAATTTTTTCCAAAAAAATCTCTTCACCTCGTGCATTTGGCATTTTAATTCTCCTATGAAACCCTCCCTTAAAACCGACACCAAAATTAATTAGCGTCAAAAAAATATTTTGACCAACATTAATTAGCTAAAAATAGTTTGACCAAAATAAATGTAACGCTACATTGAATGTGACGTTACATATAATGTTTAATTGTTCAGTTTGAATCTCGTGTTCTAAATTTGGAAATACTCTTCTATAAAACACAGTTTTTTCAGTCTGCTAATTAATTTTTTCCAAAAATATCTCTTTACCTCATGCTGACACGTGGCATTATAATTCTCTTATGAAACCATCCCTTATAACTGACACCAAAATTAATTAGCGTCAAAATAATAGTTTAACCAAAATTAATCAGTTAAAAATAGTTTGACCAAAATAAATGTAACGCTACATTGAATGTGACGTTACATATAGATGTGTGCGATACGGGTAAGTTTTAAATTTATAACTCGGTCTACCGAATTTCTTAGCAACACATACGAGCAAGTGTACTCGTCCGTTAGTAGCAAGAGATTATACGGTAAGCCGGGATCGTTCACGGGGATTAGCGTGTTTTGATGAAGTTTTTAAATTCATGATTAACAATCCTAAAAAGCAAGCAATGATTATAATGAAAATTCAAATGATTAAAAGACTACACTTGATTAGACTAGTTTGGGAATCCGATTTGGTATGATTGTAATGAACATCTTAACATGTTGATAAATAAGAATTAGATGGTGATCTAATCAAATATTTTCAATAACCTTTAATCCTCGTCAAGATCGCTAGTAACCAAAAACAAGCTTTAAGTTCAATCAATCAAGTCAAGACAGTTGCAATTTTAATTCGTTTGATTCGCGGTTCGTTTCACAAACTTGTTAACACCCACACTTATGTTTCTTGTTAGATCAAACCACTTAAGAAATGGTCAAAACAAAAGGTAACTGGTCATAGACAAAAACGCAACGATTGATTGATAACAATACCCCTTTCGACCTATGATTCTCTTAGCAATCAATCCGGGTTGATAAAACAATGTCACATGAAACATAAGAATAGATGGATCTTAAAATAGCTTGAAATTGAAAAAAAAACATGTTATCACAATCATAACCAAAACATAATACAACAAACATCATCTAATCAAGTACATAAAAGCACTAGCCACTCATAGCAAACAAAGACATAAATCCAGAAAAGATTGCATTAGAAAACATAGTCAAAAGGTCTTACAACAAGTTATAAAAGACTTCAAGAGAAGAGGTTTTGATGCCTTGAAGAATTATGATTAATTCTTGATAATATTGACCTTCAAAAATGGATACTCCTACCAACGAATTTCTGGGGTTCTTTTGGGTTTTTAGGCTTTGGGAGATAGTAGAGAGAATGGATTATGGGATTCTCTGGAAGTGTTTGTTTTTTATCTTTACCCAAGCCCTCTATTTATACTACTAGGAAGACCAGGGGCATTTAATGCTTTTCTTGGAGGAAAAGAACCATCACATGCCAGGGAGGAGGGTCTAGATCCTTTTTAAGTCGTCTATAAAACACAGTTTTTTCAGCCTGCTAATTAATTTTTTCCAAATATATCTCTTTACCTTATGCTGAAACATGGCATTATAATTCTCCTATGAAACCCTCCCTTATAACCGACACCAAAATTAATTAGCGTCAAAAAAATAGTTTAACCAAAATTAATCAGTTAAAAATAGTTTGACCCAAATAAATGTAATGCAACATTGAATGTGACATTACATATTGATGCGTGCGATACAGGTAAGTTTTAAATTTATAACTCAGTTTACCGAATTTCTTAGCAACACATATGAACAAGTGTACTCGTCCATTAGTAGAAAGAGATTATATGGTAAGCCTGGATCGTTCACGGGGATTAGCATGTTTTGATGAAGTTTTTAAATTCGTGATTAACAATCCTAAAAAGCAAGCAATGATTATAATGAAAATTCAAATGATTAAAAGACTGCACTTGATTAGACTAGATTAGGAATCCAATTTGGTATGATTGTGATTAACATCTTAACATGTTGATAAATAAGAATTGGATGGTGATCTAATCAATTATTTTTAAAGACCTTTAATCCTCGTCAAGATCGCTAGTAACAAAAAACAAGCTTTAAGTTTAATCAATCAATTCAAGACAGTTCCAATTTTAATTCATTTGATTCGTGGTTCATTTCACAAACTTGTTAACACCTACAATTATGTTTCTTGTTAGATCAAACCACTTAAGAAATGGTCAATACAAAAGGTAACTCATCATTGACAAAAAGGTAACAATTGATTGATAACAACACACCTTTCGACCAATGATTCTCTTAGCAATCAATCCGGGTTGATAAAACAATTTCACATGAAACATAAGCGTAGATGGATCTTAGAAATAGCTTGAAATTGAAGAAAAACATGTTATCACAATCATAACCAAAACATCATACCACAAATATCATCTAATCAAGTGCATAAAAGCACTAGCCACTCATAGCAAACAAAGACATAAATCTAGAAAATATTGCATTAGAAAACATAGTTAATGGCCTTGCAAGAAGTTGTAAAATACTACAAGAGAAGAGGCTTTGATTCCTTGAAGAATTATGATGAATTCTTGATAATCTTGTCCTTCAAAAATAGATACTCCTACCAACGAATTTCTGGAGTTCTTTTGGGTTTTTAGGAATGGTTTTTAGGCTTTGGGAGATAGTGGAGAGAATGGATGATTGGATTCTCTTGAAGTGTGTTTTTTATCTTTACCCAAGCCCTCTATTTATACTACTAGGAAGACCAAGGGCATTTAATGTTTTCTTAGAGCAAAAGAACCATCACATGCTAGGGGGAGGGTCTAGATCCTTCTTATGTCGATTATGGAGCTTCTAGATGAAAATTGGAAAAATGAACTCCCCCGAGCCGGGCGGCTCGGGCTCTTTGCCATGCGGCTCCACCTAGCCTTACCGGTCTCACGGCTGGCTCCTCGCTTCATAAAATAAATTATTTGATTCTGCGTTTTAAGCTTCTTGTTTGAGTTGTGCTTGGTCGTGGGTCATCA